>WYDI02027518.1:0-76770 GCA_009867235.2 Psittacus erithacus | reverse complement strand
TGATTCCCAGCATTAGCCAGGTGTTTCTCGGTAACATTCGCTCCTTTGCTTTTGTATTAATAGCATGGCAGAGGTGGTTTTTCATGGAGGAGTTCTAGCAGGAGGACACACAGAGGTTAGAACAGGCAGCTCACTCCTGGAATTCAGCTAGTTTCTGTGCAAGTTTTGCAACCTGGATGGGTTCTGGGCGATGCCACTGCTACATTGCTAGGAGTAATTGACTTCACTATTTTAAAATTAGTCTAGAGGGCTACAAAGATGCTACGAAGGCTGGAGCACCTCTGCTATAGAGACAGCCTGGGAGACCTGTGGTCCTTCAGCCTGGAGAAGAGAAGGCTCAGGGGAGGCCACAGGGCAGCTTCCAGTACCTGAAAGGGTTCTAAAGGAAGTCTGGAGAGACTTTTGACAAGGGCCTATAGGGACAGGATAAGGTGGAATGGATTTAACCTGGCAGAGGGAAGACTGAGATTAGACATTAGGTAGAAATTCTTCATTATGAGGCTGCTGAGGCACTGGCACAGGGTGCACAGAGAAGCTGTGGCTGCTCCATCCCTGGCAGTGTTCAAATGGAAGGTGTCCCTGCCCATGGCAGGGGCTTGGGACTGAATGAGCTTTCAGGTCCCTTCCAACCCAAACCAGTCTGGGATTCTAAGATCAGCTGTACCTGTACCAAGCAGGTACAAGGAGTGATTTATTACCTTTAAGAGTGTGTAGTTAGGAATATTTCTATAAACCCAAATCAGTAGTGGGGAATCTGTGTGTGTCTCAGCTTCCTTACAAGGTGGGGGAAAAAGTTTGAGTACTTAATCTGTCATGTAAAAGTTTAAGTTTTCAGTTGAAATTCTGTTTTCAGAAAATGGTCACCATGTCATATTTGATTTCTGAGATCATGTAGAAGAGTGCCTTCACTTAGATTGGGAAACCCCTTCTGCCTTGAAATTCAGAGTGACAAGTTAAACCTTAGCTGACTTGGCCAAAGAGAGTGACAGGAGCATCTGTTAAGTAAGTTCCATTTAGGTTACAGAGAGAAGAACTGCTTTCTTGTAACTTAAAATTGGCATGTTGAAAAGCTAGAAAATATGGCCCAGAAGTTTGCAGGCCTAATTCAAAGCCTGTTGAAAACCAGGCTTGTGTTGTTTGAGGTGGTCTGCTGCTGTGTCTGGGAAGACCATGTTTTCAGGGGAGTTGTGTGAGGTTGAGTACCCAGAACACATGAAGATTGAATGGAACTGGACAACTGGCAGAGGCAGCTGATTGTGCCCTTCTAATCTTTCAGTATCTGACTCCTAGCAGAAAGTTTTGTATTTGATTCAGTAATTTTATCCTTGCCTTCTGATTTCTAACACCTGATTTAGTTTAAAGTACAGAATTATAACATCTAAATCACCATGTGTAAAGTCAGTGAAGTAATTGATATATTGTACATATTCCCAGTCATCAGTTGGGAAATGAAATGTATTTATCAGATCGTTGGCCAGATTTTATGCCTGCTGACTAAGGTTGTGTTCTTAACTCCTTTCATCTCTTTTGACAGTTTACACTGACTTCACCTTTTTCATATCTGTTGTGATCTCCTGTAAGCATGCTTACCCAGGAAGTTGTACTTCCTTTCCTTCTGACCAACACATGGCAAGCATTTTCCAAAAGTCATTACTCATTTTGCTAACGTATTTGGCAGCTCTGACATTGCAAAGTTTCATATAATGCGTCTGTTAAATTTTGGCTTTTGTCATCACAGGGAACTGCTTGTGTTGTTCTGCTTGTTTCATTAATCTTTATTAACTAAAGATGTAAGCTGTCTTTAATTGAATGTTTTCTTTTGGCACCAGAACAAGTCAAGAGGTGTTTCTCATTAATTTGTTATTCAGTAGGGGTAGCCATCTATCTGGATTGAATTTGTGACAATGTTTAGTTCCTATTTGTAGAAATGCCTGTGTTGAACATACTTTTCTATGTTTTGCTCAGAATATCCTACATAGGCTGAGTTTATAATGTCATTTGTCATGTGGGAATGGAGCTACAGGGAACTGGTCTGTGTTGACAGCATGTCTCCATGTTGGTCTTTCCTCTCTTCTTAGTACAATGTGTTTTATATTTGGTCTTAAAAAGTTTCATCATGCTATCAAATCATGAAGAAGTTCAGAAATTATGATTTTTGGTTCTCTCTTGAATGTGATACAAATATTTCAGACAAAGGTCCTAGTGAGAAATGCTGACCTTTCTTTTTATGACACAGAAAATCATAGTCAGACTTTGCTATAGTAGTTAATTACAGGGCCATCATTTGCTTGAAAGTGAGTTGTACTGAAGAAATGAGAGTAGCAGTTTCAGGTGTGGCATGAATTCTTTCCTCTCCCTTCCAGCTCTTGTATTTTTAGTCATTTCTTTAAGATTTACTACTTTCTGTGTTGTTTTGTGGAAGATAAAAACTGTATTTGTGATCCCCTATTCTGGGGAAAGCATTAAATTTTATGAAATACCAGTCAAATATAGAAGAAACTGAGAAATGAAGAAGCATTTTTCTTTACCTTTGTAAAAATCCCAAATGAATCTAAGGTGACCCATACAAAAATACTGGTTTTAGGGTGATTGTCCCTTGAGTGACAATATTGCAACACATCGGCCTTTTTATCCCAGATGCTTTTAGGCAGCTCCTAGCCGAAACGAGTTGTTTTTATACATGTTAGGAATCCTGTCATCATATCGTCAGTAACTCCTAAGCAAGGAAGCAGGGTGTCCAAATGTGTGTTCAGTACATGGCTCGGAATAATGTAGGATCTAAAGACACATGGAACTTTGTCTGGGACAAAGTTGTTTATTTGGTTTGCCTGCTTTCTTAAAATTTATGAAGAATGTCGGCTGTGAATGTAGCTAAAAATCCCACTGTCATCTGGCAAAAATGAAATAGAGCTATATTGTAGCTGACACAGTAGTATAAAGCTAAACCTGGAAAGACACGTTAGTCTGTTTTCCTAACAGTTCTCTTTGGAAACAGTTTTTGCTAGGTTTTTTAAATTTAGTTTGACATTTTTGAGCATCTGGCATTTGGCAGCTTCACTAATAACACTTTTGTGCAGTCTAACAGCTTTTACTGTTATTACATTTTTCCTAATCTCCAGCCTGACCTTTCTCACTTCATAATATTTATTTCAGTCTCTCAGAACAGAATCACTTAGGGTAGATTCCAAAGCAAAGTATGTCTCTCGTATGTGATGAATATATTGACCATTTTAAAGTGGATAAACTAGCAGTAGTTTGTTATGACATGTTATTTTTTTTTTCCCCAAACTTTTATCCCATATGATGCCTGCGGATATTTTTCCTGCGGTGTGTTCCAAAGCTTGAGTGCCATCACATGGCACTTGTACACTAAACACAGAAATGATTAGCTTCACTGTGTCAGAGGTGACTTCTGCTTTTTGGACTAACCGGCCCCCTTTCATCAGAGCAGGAATGTCACACCAGCCCCAGAGAAGTAGCTGAGATTTATTTCCTATTGAAGAGTGTATTTTATTGTGTCTCTTTGATCCAACTTGAAAAATTTAGGGGAAATAAATACTTTCAGTCCTTCCCTTTGTCAGGAATTGTGATATCTTAATAGTGGTGTAATTTAATTGGATAATTGAATCACAAAATGGTTTGGGATGGAAGGGACATTAAAGCTCATCTGGTTCCAAAACCCTGCCATGGGCAGGGACACCTTCCGCTTAGACCAAGTTGCTGTAAGCCCCACCCAACCTGACCTTGGACACTGCCAGGGATGAGGCAGCCACTTCTCTAATAGCAGCATTTTCACTCTTAGTTTTAATTGGAATGGATATATATTGCCAATATTTATAGAAAATTCATTTGTTCCAGTTCATGTTACCAAAAGAATCTTCAAACAACACATTTAGCGGCTTGCATGAAGTTCCTTCTGTAATGGCGCCAGCTAGCAATGAGGATCTTGGTGCAATTCTCATTTTTTTTCTTTATTCTACTCAGTGCTTGTCAAGCCACACCTGGAATACTGTGTTCGGTTTTGGTCCCTGCTGTACAGAAAACTTGTGGACAGGCTGGAGACAGTCCAGAGGAGCGCCACAAAGATGATGCAAAGAATGGGAAGCTGTATGAGGAAAGGCTGAGAGAGCTGGGTTTGTACAGCCAAGAGAAAAGAAGGCTCAGGAAAGACCTCATCACCATGTTCCAATATTTAAAGAGTGGCTACAAAGAAGATAGAGACTCCCTTTTTACAAGGACTCCCATGGAAAAAATGAGGGGTAATGGGCATAAGTTACGCCTGGGAAGATTCAGACTGGACATGAGGAAAATTTTTCATAGTGAGAACAATCAGCCATTGGGATAAATTTCCTTGGGGAATTGGTGGATTCTCCAAAATTGAACAGCTTAAGATTTGACTGGGCGGAGTGCTGAGCCATCTAGCCTAGGTCATGCTTTGCCAAGAAAGGCTGGACCAGATGATCCTTGAGGTCCCTTGCAACCTGGTATTATGTGATTCTGTGATAAATTACTGTTTATCTCGATGATTGAATCAATGACCAGAATCAATGATACTGATTGTCTTTCACTTTTGCTAGATAGGTATTTTTTTTAAGCACCTTGAGAGTTCTCTTGTTGCTCTGTATCAAAGATTTGGCCATCAATCAACTGGAGGCTTTTTTAGAACAACTGTGAGGTGCGTTATTCCATATTAGCTGCCTTATTTTATGAAACTTTAGTTGGTGTATTCCCCAAATATGAAGAAAAAAGAAAATTAGATACTAATAAAGAGATTGTGGAGATCTTAGTTAAGAATAGTCTTTCAAAATTTCCAGCTGCAAATTTATCTTTAACCACTTGGAATGTTCTGAAAAACAGAGGATGGTTTATACAGGTGGTCTAATCCTTTCCCTGTTCTTGTCTGAGATGGCAATACAGGATTGCTGGTGGAAAGCTGTGGCATTCACTTTGTAAATGCTTACCTAAAGGCTTGTGTTTCCTTGAAGCCAAAACAAAGTAGCCTGTATAGATTGTTCTTTCATACCTTCATCATGCCCAGTTCATTTTTCTTGCTCACAAAAAGGTAAAGACAACAAAGGTACACTTTCATGTGTAGAAGGTAGAATTGACTGCAGGGTCAGGACAGGAATAGGATGAGTTAGATGTAAGTGATTGCGCTGAGGAAGCAAACAGGCCTTCAGTAGACAGCTAGGGTTTGTGTTCCTGGCATTTCAAATGCTTGCTGTGCAGATTAAATAATACTTTCGCAATGACAATTATTCGGAGGCACTTGGAGATCTGACTGAGGGTTATTTGGTCTTCTAGCTCAGTTTGACTGAGAAACTGATTTACATGTTGCAGCAGAGCAAACCAGCTCACACTACCACAATTTTATGATCTAGGTTGTGGCAGGTATCTGAACACATTCTGACTTCTTAGTGCAAGATGTAGAATAGGGATTCTGGGAGTTGAATAGAGACTTAGGAGGGTGCAACTTGATTTTGTTCTTTCCAGGTTCTCTTTCACACAAATCTAAAGCTTTACATGAGATTAGGCATCTATGTTGCTCTCTCTCCAGCTGAAATCAGAATTACAGAATGGTTTGGGTTGAAAGGGACCTTAAAGCTCATCCAGTTCCAACCTCCTGATACTCCCTGGTCCAGTAGATCAGGTTGCGCCAAACCCCATCCAGCCTGGCCTTGAATACTACCAGGGATGGGGCAGCCACAGCTTTTCTGGGCACCCTGTGCCAGTGCCTCAGTGCCCTCATAGAGAAGAATTTTTAACAAATGTCTAATCTTAATGTCCCTTCTGTCAGTTAAAACCATTGCCCCTTGTCCTGTCCCTACAGGCACTTGTAAAAAGTCCTTCTCCAGATTTCCTGTTGAATGATTTATGATCTTTCTAATTGAATGATTTTAATAATTCAAAAAACTCTCAGTTTTATTAAATTAAGTTTTAAAGTCTTGTCTTTCTTCTCAAATC
Organism: Psittacus erithacus; assembly: GCA_009867235.2. Taxonomy (NCBI): domain Eukaryota; kingdom Metazoa; phylum Chordata; class Aves; order Psittaciformes; family Psittacidae; genus Psittacus; species Psittacus erithacus. The sequence continues at coordinate 70,806 of WYDI02027518.1, read as the reverse complement.
TATTTCCTAGAATAAAAATACTTTAACTGGACTTAAGGGACTACAATAAATTCTCTACTGGTAGAGTCGTCTTAAATACTGACTGTAGCTTCTGGAGGTGAACTCCACTAGAGGGTAGTTCAGAGCAAGAGTGTAACTTGTTTCCTTGTCTCACCTTCAGAGACCATCACTGTAAAATCTCTTTGTTCTGTATTCATCAGGGATTCTCTTTTTAGCCTTAAGTATTTTCTATTATGTAAACTTGATAAGCCATTAAATAAGTTGTACTAAAAAAGGAACTTACATTCTGGGTTAAGCATCTGTAATTGCAAATCTGTGCTTTTGTATGCGAATTCAAATGTGAGAACATGGGGTATTGGGTGAAATATAAACTTTGGGTGGCATTTTTATATCTGTAATAAGTTTTACATATTTATGTATATATGTGCATATATGTGTGTGTGGGTGAGATCCGTGCATCAGTCAGAAAATTTTCTGAACGTAATTTTGTGCTCTTTGAACATTTTGGGTTTCTAGTCATAGTTATTTTGAAAACGTGCACTGGCTTGCTACACTGACCTGTGTAGCTTACTAAAATAATGTTCAGCCTTTACTTTTTGCCTGGATAATGAGATCTTTCAGTTTTAGCAATAGCTATTTGTCACTTAACTCTTACAGTTAGATGACTACCTCTTCTTCCAGGCATTTTATATGTCCATAGTTCTTAGAGCAAACCATTTCCATTGACATCAGATTTTGTTCCCATAATAGCTTGGCCAATTCAGAATTTGGAACAGAAGCAGTATTGTGTGTGTATTTTCTTTTTTACCTGTTGTGACCTGTGAAAACTAATTAAACACTCCTTAGAATCTCTGATTTTAAATAGCAAGCCACCAAATAATAACTTTTATTTTGAAACCAAGCTGTCATAATGTGTGAAAAGGACTTAAAACCCTGTATTGCTGACATATTGCTAGAAAAATGCATGACTTGTTGCTTGAATATAGTGTTTGAGGGATGAGTGTTTGTCCTTAACAGGAGGGTATTGCAAAGCATTTTATAGTTGTTCTATGTACAGAATGCTTAATTTTCATATGTTTTCTGTTTATGAAAACGTTTGTGTGAGCAGATGTGTTGAGATGTCTTTTCTTTGTTAATCCTTGAGGCCAGTACATAATTTCTCACTTACTTCAATGTGCTTTTCACTAATCAATTAAAGTTGTTTTGATTTTTTTTTTGAATTGAGCAAGATTCTGTTTTTGAAGTGGCCCCACACATTTAAATGGTTTTAGTGCTACAGTTCATTCCAATGAGATAATGCTGTCTGCCTAGTCAGAGCCCTGCAGAGCATTTTTGGGTGGATCCACCGTATTTTATTTGCTAGGGTTTAATTCTTTCTTCTGTAATGCTTGTTTTGAGGCTACATTGACAAAGTCAATGTGTTGGCTGTAGTATTCTGATGTTTCCTGTGACATGGAGTGTAGCAGTTGAGTTCCCCCTCAGCTTTGCACAATGTGGCTCTAATGCATTTGTAAAAACGTCAGGTAATTAAAATAGTTTGTGATCTAATGGAGAAATCAGTATGGCTAGTGGATAACATTTTGCTTCATATTATTTACTAAATATTGGAGTAACAAAGAGCTTTAACTTCAGTTTGAAGCAACTGTTGTTCTTTAGCGCTGTTCACTACAAGTCATTTACGGATTTTATACAAATAGCATTGCTCCAACTGGAGGAACTGCGGAAGATTACTCCAATGAGTAATGTTTTCTAATTGTGAGCTGTAATCAACAAACCCAGTGTTTAGACTGTCACGTCTACCGAACAGACTGTCTGTATATAGAGAAGATTATTGCGGGTGAATAATTAAAAGGAATTTAGGAGATCCAGGAAGTTTTATCTTGCAGTGGATGTTGATATATATTTGTTTTGATACTGTCCTCACAGCTAAGAGTAATACAGAAACATTACCTTAAAAGTGCCAGCCAAACTAGGCATCTTGTCTGTGACAAATATCTTCTGTTTGCTTCTGTAATGAGGGGATTTCTGCTGGAGATAACTGACAAGGGAAAAGAAAGCATAAGAATAGCTTTTAAACTTGCTGCCTCTTTGAAGAGAGACCTTAAATCTGATTCTTAAGGGTTCTGGTGGTTTCTCTTAGTTTTAATAGTAGCAATCAAACATGTTGTTCCTTCCATGTTGGCTTCTCCCCTCTGTGTTGGTCACTGGTTCCACAGAAGAAAACCAGACTTGGCTTTTTGATCACTTAAGGTCATTACATTGTACAGGCCTGGTACATTGACTGCGTCCAATTTCAGCCTTAAATTATGAGGTTATACTGTAACTGATGAGCAGTAATCACTGGTAGGGGAATAGGTTTGATATGTGGTACTGTAACCTCTTCAGCTGATCCTGTAAGACCTCCTCAACTGGAAGATTTTGTGATGATTATTTAGAAGAGCATGATGAGTCGAAGTAGAGAAAAGGAAGAGAACATCCTTCTGCCTACAGCTGTTAATCTATGTTAATTCTCTAGCTGAATAAAACTACATTTAGTTTTCTCTATTCTGCATTTCATTGCTTCTAACTCATGGCAAACAGATTGTGTGTACTTGCTAAAGGGCCAGCCTTTCCCTCTGTTGTAAACAGTATTTTATTTTGAAGTTAGCTCTGTTTAGACATGGAATAAAATAAGAAAAGTAAGGAGGGGGAAAATACATGTGTCAACCATAGTGTCATGATTTTAGTAGCACTTTTGGAATTCAAAATATCCTTATGGCAGTGTGGAGATATAACACATGCAACATGGCTCTGTTGAACAGCAGGTGAAGGCCAGTAAAGATAGCATAGATTTTCTGAAATGACATCTGAATCCCACTTCAGCTGACCCAACAAATTACAAAAGGAATTCTGTCTAAAGTGAATGAAACATAGCAGGGCTAGGAATCTATCTAGAATAAAGATCAAACACATCAACCCTCACAGCATAAATCCAACTGTTTACTCTTAAAAATGTGCAGGAATAAATAAAATCCAATAGCATTCATTGATTGTACAATCTGATGACTGAATAAAAGCTGATGGAGAATGCTAGTTAGTTCTTTTTTGTACTAAAATAGTAATATGTGTTTATGTTGTACTTGTCCTTGATTGAATTACTAATTATTGTCTTTCTGATTTAGGTTATGGTCAGACTGGTCCAATGGTTCAGAGAGGTGGATATGACTCCATTGCAGCTGCGGTTTCTGGTCTCATGCATATCACAGGGCATGAGGTATGGTTCTCAACTTACACATTTAATAAAATCTTTGTGCCATATACTAAAACTTGATGCTGCTTGGAGCAAGTTAGCTTATGCTAACACATCTGTTATGCCCTTCAAAGTCCAACAAGAGGTCTTATCTCTGGGAGTCTAAGAAGATTATAGTGCTTATGTCCAGCTGTCTCACTCCAGGCTTGCAAAGCCAATGCCTGAGAAACAAAAAGGGAAATAAAATTATATCCCAAATATCCAGAGAATAAATTGTCAGCTTGTGTTAGTCTGTCAGTGGCCACTTGTAGTCACTTCAAGAGCTGTAATGGACACATTGTTGGCACCTGAATGGTGGAACCGCGCATATGTGTGGGAGGTCTCATGCATGCTTTGGTACTGATATTTCTTCTTTAAAGAGGGAACTGTGAAGCCACCCAGACAACTCTGACAAACTGTCTTTTCACCCGTCCTGCCTGAAAATAAGTGGGGAGATGCTATTAGTGGTTCTGGAAAAGCTATATTTGCTGTTCTTCCCACTGATATCCAAGATCTTTGGTAGTTGCAGTAGTGCAGGAAGCATTACAGAGCTATTTTAGTATCTGGATTCCAGGCATACACAAAATGTGCGTCTTCACCTCAGAAAAATGCTGGTCAAATAGGCGTTTACTTAAGCTGTCTTGAATCACCTACAGATGCAGGGAATGTGGTCTCCAAATGTCTGTCTCAAGTGAGGTAGTGTTACAAGCCTGTTCCATGCATCATAAACATTATCTAGTCTTCTGTGGTGGTGCTCCTGATACTCTGGAAGCAGTAGTGCAGATCTTTAGAGTATGATGCTTGCCTGCCCTAAGTTTCTGTACTTAGTGTCAGATATTCATGTTTAACTAGGTTGTTGAAAGGTAACCACTCATGTTCTGGACATAACTCTACTGCAGGATCAGTATTCTGCCAATAGATTTGTTTTCTGCTGAGAACCGTGACAAACATCACAACTCTGTGCTTGTGGCAATTATTGTTACCAGAGTCATCCTTTCTATTAAAAAAACCCCACCAAAATACCAAAGAAAAGTCAATCGTTGTTTGAGTAAGCTGAAACATCTGCCTTGTGTCCTAAGACCCTAAGACTGTCTGCCTGTTGCTGCCATGGTAATGATACATACTCATAGGATGTCACATCTCAGAACATGAGAAGATGTCAAGCTGAGTGCAGGCTTTACGGGTACTTCTCTTCAAATGTATAAAGCAATGGCTGATCACAGTAATTGTAATGTTAGTAATATTTACTTTCTGACCTTGGTGTTTGTAGAGTGAAGGCTAGTACTTCCAATACAGTGCCAGAAACTTCAGGCACACCTCAAAATATGCCAAACAAAATTAAGTGGAAGTGTAAACTGTGGTAAAGAGGTAAATGTTGTTAGTACCAGTTGAATAAAGGAAAATATGTTGAAAAAAATTAAACAGGACTCTTGCAAAGCTTTACAATGGTATGGCAATGACAGAAAATACAAGTGTTACGCTGAATAACTGCATTTAAGTTGTATTATGAGGGTAATAGTCCTCAGTGGCCATTATGAAGATGAATTTTATTAAAAGGTTGTGTTAACATCTACAGTGGAAATCCAGATGTTTGCATCACCTCACCAGGACTTGAGGCGATGTAATCATAGGAGTCACTTCATCATTGTTAGTAACAGTTCTATGTATTCACTGGGGGCTTTTAATAATTCATTCAAACTTAGTCATTCTTTTGTATGATTTAAATATGCTAAGACTTGCTTCTTTTTTTTTCCTCTCTATTTGAAGTTGGTCATACAGTATTTCATCAGTTTCTCCAAATCATTTTCTGATGTACAGAGAGACGGTTTTGTTTCAAAGGCCAAGTGATTTAAAGTTCCGTGACCCCGAAGAAGCAAATATGCCTTCTGTTACTGTAGTGAAAATATACTTGAGTGACTTCAAAAATAATAATTGTGTACTTGTTTGAAAGTTATTTTAAAATAATTATTACTAGTAAAATCTTCCATGTTCTGCGTTTATGTTCATGTGACTGGGTTGTGTTTCAAATTCCATAAAAGTAGCTCTGAGAAAAGCAGATAACCTTGTTTTAGCATGTGGAAGAGTGGCTAAAGAAGAAAAAAGAATCTTACTCACTTTTTCATGCTGTTTTTCTTTACTAAACCTTGAATTATTTATTGACTAGATAACATGGAATTCATATACCAAAAGTAATATTGTTTGAAGCATATAAGACAGGCTGAGAGAGTTGGGCTTGTTCAGCTTGGAGAAGTCTCCAGGGAGGTGTTATAGCAGACTTCCAGTACCTAAAGGGCATCTACCAGAAATCTGGAGAGGGACTTTTTACAAGGGCATGTAGGGATAAGAGAAGGGGGAATGGCTTTAAACTGATAGAGGGGAGGCTTAGATTAGTTAGTAGGAAGAAATTTTTTAGCAGGAGGGTGGTGAGGCACTGGCACAGGGTGCCCAGAGAAGCTGTGGCTGCCCCATCCCTGGCAGTGTTCAACGCCAGGTTGGATGGGGCTTGGAGCAACCTGCTCTAGTGGAAGGTGTCCTTGCCCATGGCCGGGGATTTTAACTGCATGAGCTTTAAGGTCCCTTCCAATTCAAACCAGTCTGGTATTCTGTGGTATCTTAGTAGGTGGTTGTTCTTTTTTTTTCTCTTCTAAAATGAAATTGAAAATACCAATCGTATGAACTGGGGGAAAAAAGTTACAACAAATGATGCTGCTTTTGTATTGTATTGTGATAGCTATAGTTAACCAGCATAACTTCAGTGTAACAGTGCCCTGTGGAATCTTCTCTTCAATAAAGAAGACATTGAATGTGCTTGCAGGATGGTCTTAGAGGTATCAGCTGATGCAGTAAGGAAACTTGTAATTAATTTGACCAGCAACAGCAAAACACCTAAATACATCAATGAGGTGCTTAGTTTTTAGGTATGTTAATACATATTTACAGCTCCTCTCAAAGCATTTTAATAATAGGATACTAAAATTATGTCCTGTATTTGACACTTTAAAACTGGGTAGAACTAATAGGAATATATTTTCCATCTTAGCTTAGAGAAATTTGATGTTGTAAATGTCAGTTTGTTCCAACCATTTAGCTACTAATTTAATGTCTTGGGAAGTAGTTTACTGTTTCAGGTCACATAACTTTATTGGGTACTGAGGCCACTCTTCCAGTCAGTGATGTCTTAATATTAAACCATGAAATCAATATATTACCAACACAGGATTTTGAGCAAAACTTAAACCTTCATTAAGTCTGTCACATATATAGCATTCATTTTCTTCAGTAGTTTATTTCATGTAACACTATAATTTTTGAAGCGGTAAAGAGATCACAGTGGAAGGGGGTAGAAGTTTCTGACTAAAATGTGCCTATTTTATCCAAATTATCTTCTTATTAAGGGGATAATAACAATACAAATGCGGAATGCATGAAAGATGCACAGTAACATCACATTTGGCACACAGTGTAAATCTCTGTAAAGGGAAGCAAGGTCATGTGCTTTATACATCTGATTTTTAAGATCTGAGAGAAGATTCCTGCATAAAGACATTCTGAATAGCTTGCTTTTTTTATCTTTTTTGCTAGGAAGTAGTTGCTGCTCAAATGACAATGCTGATTCCTTTGCAATGCTTCCGAGCAAAGTTCTGAACCTTAAAGTCAAGCTACAACTTCTGCAATATTGCAAAATAGGCACAAACAGCTGCATTTGTGCTAGTGTGGGTTTTTTGCTGATTTTACAAAAACAAAGACATTCAGTGCAAAGTAGAATGCTGTCTTTAGACCATGTTTTCCTGTATAGAAACCTGCATAGAGCTCAGGCTCTTACCCATGTACTTGATTTTGTTAGAAGTGTTGGGTACCTGTGTAACTTGAAGTTCTGAAGTGTTTATGAACGTTTGCATTTGTTCTGTTTTGTGTAAATCTCTACCACAAACCCATTTTGACTGAAAGTGGTTGTTTCAGGCCGCATTCAGTGTTTCTTTACATAAATTAAAATATGTTAAAAAGACAAAGTTTACACCGATGACACTTTTATTGTCTTGGATGACATAATTTATAGATATTTCCTGGTTAAAAGCTGCATTCCAATTTTACATTTGATGAACTGAAAGCTTTTTCTTAATATATTCAGATACATCAGTGCCAGATGAACATCCCTTTGAAAATTTCTGTGACTCATTGAGGCAATAGCTTGTAATTAATTAAATAAAACCCAATTTGGATACAAATCCTCTTCCATTTCCAAGTGGATTATTACAGGCAGTTTTTGATAGAGTATCTCTATGGTGGTGCATTCTTGCTGCTAAAGAAACATCTTTGTTTTACTGAACATGAGACAGCAGGACGTGAATGGGATCTACAATAGCAGAGGCCATTCTTCAGCTTAAAACCAAACCAATTGCAACAAAAGAGTGCACATGGCATATAGCTCATTGCTGGTTCATATTAGCTTCAGCAGCTATTTCCCATTTGTAAGGACTACTGAAGTTAGAATGGTTTTATTAAAGCTGTCATTTCAGAACAATTTTCATTTTTAATGGATAATTTTTATATTACTGATGTAATTTTGGAAAGAAAAATTATGTCAATGGGTAAAAAACCCAAAAAACTAAACACAAAAATACTTGGGAAAGGAACCTTCCAAGATGTGGAAGTTGTGGCTGTCTCTGGGCCAGAATGTTGCTGACTAATTGTAAGGAATTTGGCAAATTGCAAAAATTAGGAATAAAAGTGTAAACTGGTGGTAAGATTGAGCAATAGCAAAACACAGAGATGGGAAAAAAGGGTCTACGCTACTGAAGTGAATCTTCATCTTTTCAAATGAGCAAAGAGCAGGTCCTGGTGCTGTCCCTGGTTAGGGTTCAACCCAGCCCTTGAGTCTGGATAGCAGCTTTGATTGCATAAAGCACTTTCTCCCTGACTAGAGCTACATCTTGTCTTTCTACCAGAACATTAATACCACTTTTGGCTGGCAGGGATGGTAGCGGTATTTGTTTCTTATAAAACAATGAATAAAAGCTACTGTATAGATCCTTTGCTCAGGGAACTAGGATAACAACTGCACAAAAGTACTGCAATGCTGTGAAAAGCGCTGTCTAAAGGAAGGTTATTTCTGTGTCTGTATAGGTTTATCTTTTATAGAAAGCAGCTTCATATCCCTTGTTCTGCAGGATAGAGATTAAAATCTGAATGAATCCATTTCACAGTACTTAGAGTTGTGCATCCTGTCACAGGCTGGTTTATGGCACAGGTGGATGTTAGAGGATGATAAAAGGGTGACAAATGGTAGCTACTCATGGATCTTGGTAGAAAGACCAAGGAAGAGTAGAAATTGTATGGTCTGCTGTGGAATTATAGGTTGCAGAGTGTGAATATAACTCTTGCAATCTTAATGTATGGTTCTATATAGCAGTTTAGACATGACTAATTAAAGTCAGAATCTGAGCATCAACCTCAGACTTTTCTGAGTGGGAAATGGGAGAACATCTCAGAAGAAGCACTTTTAAGTTCCTGTATTGAAGCTGTAGAAGTCTAATTTGACTGAAATTAGTTCCTTTTGCCTCTGATTGCAGAAGGGCTATATTTTGTGCCATTTAATTAGCCAAGTTCTGAAATACGTGCTATAGAATGAAGATTTGTCCCTTGGTGCCCGAAAAAGGGATGACTTGCTGAAAAAACTTGTTTGGACCAACAACTTTCCAGTGATTATTGGTCAGGAGGTCAAGAATTTGCATGCATTTGTGTGTTATGTGTATACGTGTAGACAAAATGAAGTTGATTTTGTTTTTCCACTAGAAGCCTGGAGTCTGTATACTGGAAAATACAAACCTGAGGTTTGGCTGGTGGGAGAGGGGGGGCCACGCGCAGAAGGAAGAAAAAGAGTGAGAAGGGCAAAGCAGTATGGTTCTTCCTTTCAAACACATGTGAACTGGGTCAGCATACTGTGGAAATCTTTTAGACCTTTGGCCTCTAGGCATAATGAAGTTCATTTTTGACTGGATTCTCTTGTCTCTAACAGTATCCCTTTTTGCGTTGGTGAGTAGAAGCATTACATTATTAGCGCAAAAAATAGCATAGTAAATCATTCACAACTTGAAGTCTGCAGCATCACGAAGTTGCAAATCTTGTGTAGATACTGTGAGAGTATCTGGTTTTCAGTGAAAGTTTTTGTACTTCAGTTCACTAAAGGATACTTTCATTTCTTTCAGTTTGGAATGCCAGAACATGTAGGCACTTTTTTCACATGAGTCTGGTGTTAAATGTACTATATCAGTAATAATTTGCTTCTGTTTTCTCACGTCTCTCCTCTCCCCCCCCCTTTTTTTTTTGTTGTTTATTGTTTGTCTTACTTTGTTTTGTGGTGTTTTCTTCTTTTCTTTAGGATGGTGAGCCAGTTAGAGCAGGAGTAGCCATGACAGATCTTGCTACTGGGTTGTATACATATGGAGCAATTATGGCTGGTTTACTTCAGAGATATAAGACGGGGAAAGGGCTGCACATTGACTGCAATCTCTTGTCTTCTCAGGTATGGGTTTTAAACATTGCTTTTGGTTGTATAGATGTTTGAACCTGATAATACTATTTTGACATAAATTAATGCAGATTAGTTAGTACAACTAACAACAACAATAATGCTGTTAGTAACAGTTTCCTTATTCTGCCACTCTAGTAAGTGACCATTTTATATGATGTGGTGTAGTTACTACTACATTACCTTTGGTTTTTAGTTTTTATAAAGGACCTCCATGTTCTTTGAAAATATGGATTAATCAAAGTTTATAGCATCCCTGAGATTGTAAGTAACAGCTGAAATAGACTATTTGGGATAGACAAGCATAAATGGTGAAACCACTGTAGGAAGGGAGGCTGTGGCACTGGGTGACTACCCAGTGACTACTACCAGAGTGACAGAATGACTTGTGCAAAATCTCCCTGAGTAATCAATTATCACCCAAGTGTCAAAGTGATATAGTCCAGTTGGTCTGCCTTTTAGCTCTAGGAGTTCAAGTATAAAGTAAGCTTGAAGATGCTGTGTTTTCTCTAGGCACATTAAAGACAAATTCATCAGAATTGTAAAGACAAAGATGGTTTGATCATGGAAGGTATACCATATACCACAAATAATGAGAACTTTAACTTACCCTTGAACATTTAAGCACCATTGGCTCAACAATTTATAATTCAAAAAAAAGAATGTGATGTTTGTATGAGCTGTGTATGACTGGAGGATACATTATCTGGCTTATGTAGATACCTGCTCATAGCAACTGGGTATATCGTTTATGGGATTTTTTGGTTCCATTTTAAAATATGTGTCAAAACTGTATGCAGTACTCATCAAAGGTGTTACAGTGCTCCATTATTTTATTCTTTATTCAATTGTATTTTTCTTTACATTATACCTGTGAGTTCATTTGGGAGATAAAGTGTGCGATATGTGAGTACATGTTGATAGAGGGCCTATTGTGCAAGAAGTTGGCTCTGGTATGAGCAGGAGGTTGAACAAGATGACCTCCAAAGGTCCCTTCCACCCGTGTCATTGTGTGATAAGAATGATTTAGACTAATAATTGAGGTTGTTCTTGTTTTAATACCTACTGCTCTTTAAATACCTGAAATCAGACTGGGGAAGGAAAGGAAGTCTTTGTTTAAATCAACAAAGATTTTTTAATTTATTTCAGAAATGTTTGCGAGGACTGAACTCTTCATCATACTTATGTATATTTGTAAATTCTGTGTCTGGATCTGAAAAATGTAATAAGCAGTTTAGAAAACTATTTTAGATGTATGTTAAGCTCTTACTGAATTTCTTGTATTTATATGGAATTCGGTTTTTTTGTTTAAGGTATCGTAGTGTTTTATATTATGGCAGCTTCTTGATCTTTTTAATTTCTGAGTTTACTAAAGGGACTTCCAGTAATTTCTGTTAATTTCCAGAGTAATTCTGTTATTTCTGATTCCTTGTTCCACTGTTTTTTTGGCTTATTTTTTAGTGGAACCTTCTTGATTATTATTTGATATTTATCAAATGCTGAAAGTAGGAAGAGTTTAAGTTAGGTGGTGTTGTATCTCTTATGTCACCTTACTTTGTCACGATCTTTTTCCTTGGTTAGGATAGATCTGGCTAGGCACAGAAGCATTCTCATACTGCATCATTTCCATCTGAAGTTGCACATCATTATCTTTTAGGGCTCTCACTGACATAGAAAAGGCAGGGAACAAGTACCTGGATAAATATTAGTGAACGAAGCAGACAGGTGGTTTGACTTCTATGTGCTTACCTGAAGGAGTAGTGAATTGTGAAGGGACAGTTCGGTGATTTTTTTTTTTTTTGGAAACAATAACTCATTCCATGTTTGTTATTTAATTATGGTTACCTAAAAATTATTCAGAAGTAATTCCATACATGCACATTTTTATTGCAAAATAAGGTTTTATTTATTTCAATGTTGGCTAAATTAAACTAAAATAAGTTGGTATTTTGGAATAGAGTGTGGGTATAAGCTTTCATTCAGAAAACACCTCTTTTGTTTTAGATAACCGTATTGCTTCAGTCCAAATTAACTTTAGGTTGTTGGCCCAAGACGGTAATGAGAACATCTATTAAATTGGAAAGAAATATTTACAGATGAGGTGCTGGGATACCAAAAATAAACCCATGTGATCAATCCCATTTAAAAAATGTGTTAAAATGAAGAAGAAAATAACTGAGAGCTGAGTCTCTCTGAGAACATTTAGCTTTCCCGGTTTGTTTTCTTTCTTTTTGCAAAACTGGCTGTTACTTATGAGTCCTTAAGGGCGACTGTATTATCTAAATCTAAAAATTAATGTTAGGAGAAAATTGGTCTTGCAGTACTTCTGGTGGTAATGTTTTTGTTAAAGGAAAGGTAGATTATGGTGATACGATCAGGCTCCTGAAAGATCTGTGCTTTCAAAGGGATTATGGTTTTACACACCAAGCTGAGATATCTAAAGCTAGCTCTTCCTCGTGTGATGAATGTTTAAAAAGAATTGCCTTTTGAAGTCTCTCGCGGGTGCTGCCAATGCAATAAGGACCCTAAAGTTGTAGACTTTTAGTTTGTTAGGTTCTTGTTGCAGCTGATTAATGGTGGGATCTAGAGGTCAAACAGATGCATGATGGTAACTTTTCCTTCAGTGTGAGTTTCACTGCCATATAGTAATTTTTAACGAGAAAGGAATCTTTTTTTCTACTTGTAAAACAAAAGCACTACTGAACCATCCTCCTTATAGCAGTGTTACAACAGCAGGGACCTGGATGAAACTTTTGTCAGTATTCCATGTGCTGAGCTAATATAGCAGCATGCTTGACCTTTTGTCCATCCCTTCATCTAAATGGAGCAATGTGACATATGTCTTCATTGGGCAGTGTTGAGCATAGAATCGCTTTGTTTCAAAAAGGAAACACAGGGGTTAAAACACTTAAGTCCCTGAAAACAGCTTGTTTTATTTTACAGCACGTCCATGCCCATCTACGTCTGTGCTGTCATTTTTCTGAGTGCTATGTAGAACTGCAAGAGGATTTGAAATTTATTCTTTTTCAGGAGGTGAAGGGCTGGAAGATGGTTTTGGTATTAATTGCCCACACAGATATGCTAATGACAAAGAGCATTGAACTGAATTCAACTGCCTACAAAAATGATCTGAAGCTTTTTAAAGAAATCCCACTGACTGACAAGTTTGTGTAGTATTCAACTGGTCTGTGCAGAACCAAATGATAAGTGAAATCCTGTGCTCTAAAGAAGCATTATTTGTTTAATAGGTTAAAAAGACAGCTTTCTTTCAAGTTCTGTATATCAGACACTTTTGCCCTATAGCTTTATAGCAGCTCAGCTCATTATTACCAAAGAGGCTTTTTTTCCCACAACAAAATAGAATTCTAGGGTTTTACTGACAAGAGAGATACGGTGACCGCTAGGATGTGGTTTTGCAGTGAGTACTAACTTTCTATATCTCTCATCTATAAACTTTTAACCCATGTCATACAATTCCTTTGAAATTTTTGACTTGTAGATGATTTACAGTTGCCAGCTCCAGACCTTTCAGCATCTAAATAGTGTCCTTTAGATGATGCTAGTAAATAAGAAGGAAGTGGGTTTTGGATTTGGTTCCAATTATGCAATTGTGCCTTTTCTTCTGTTGTGGCTTTAAAAAAAAATCTCTTGGAAGTTTTAATATCCTTCCTGTATTTAATTGCAACCAGGCTCCAACAAATACTGTAATAAGTTGGTTTCTCTTGGATTGAAAATTTGCGAGAAGTATTTTACATTTTACATTTCTGTAATTTTGGAGTGGTTTTTTTTTGCCCAGATTCCACAGACAGGATAATGTGGTTAATATTGTTTGTATTATATGATTGTTCATCAGACACTTCTCTGCTTCTGATTAATATGTTTTAGTTTGTATTTGCCATAGTGAATGCTTCATCTTCTCAAAAATTTGAAGTGACCCTTGAAAAACCAAGCAAAGCGGTGTAAATGATTTTCCGTATTCCATCTGTGTGCTTTAGTTTGGCAGTTAGTTTTCTAAGATGATGGTGAGGTTTAGAAGCTATTAGGTTTTATTTCTGTACCAATTTTCCCCAAGATGGTTGTGTTTAAGGCTTATCTATTTAAGGTGCTTTTAGTGCTCTCTATTCAGGGCTTTTATAACATGTCTTTTAGACTGGTAACACTTACATACTGCCTGGAGGATATAAATGGCATCACAGGGTTCCTGAGCAGCAGGTTGTATGAGAAATACCAATCTTGGAACTCAAATACTGTTTGAGTGTCTTGACTGCATCTTGTTGCTTCTCTGCTTGCTTAACTTTGAGTTGCAAGCAGACTGACTACAGAAAGAAAATCTGCTTTATTTAGAGGTTATTGCTGCTGGTGATTTTGGAGACCAGCTAGGAGGACTGTTACACAGTTGTCTTGTTTTGGGTATGGTTTGAATAAGTGTTTCCTTTTTACAAGCTAATAAAGCATCGTCTTTGCAAAACACTGTATTCTTAATCTCTGTCATGATAAATAATTGTGTATGCACTGTATGGAGCAGTTGTCTTTTTCACTGCACAGCTCTGATATGGAAAGATAATAAAATCTGAATCAATGTGAACATTTCTTTAAATATGTGCTGTGCATTAAACACCCTTTTTGGCTCCTATTCTTGATAATTTCCACTGAGGACATCAGTATAACTAAGAACAGAACTTATCCCTCGGGGTTTAAAGTAGCTAGAATTTTATTGAATAGACCAGAAGACCATACTAACATGACAGTAACTCAATTTAATATTAGCCTCTGTGGAATGTGTGTTGTGATTTCTAATGATTAGTTATGCAAAAAGTCGTTGGTAGATCGTACTCCAGCTGGATCTTGGATTTATTTAGTGGCTTTCTTTACTCTGTAAACAGAATACATACCCAGAGAGCTGTGATCTGACACTAAATTCTGTGTCTTTTTGTCTTTGCTGCTATTGTTCTCATGGTAATGAAACTAATCCTGAATGTGTTAGCTTCATTTTCCCGTGTCGAGCTACCTCTGTCATCAATTAGAGAAAGGCTATGAAGGAGATAGAAATGTGTGCCCCTTTGATACACAGAAAAACTAGAAAATGGCTATCTGGAATGGATAGGAGAGTTTTTGAAGACAAAGAAAGACATTTCCTTTAATGAGTTTATTATTTAGATGACCTTTGAATAAGGGTGTAATTCTGGAAATGGAATCAAGATGTTTGTTGTAGTTTTATTACCAACAGATCATATTTCGGAATCATGCTAAGTAGTGAGAGAAAAAGGATAACCAGAGTAGTTCAAAAGAAACAGGAATGATTTAACCAACTAGTAGCAGAAAAAGCACTTTTAGTGTACCCCAAAAGCTCACCTATCCCTCCAAATTCATAGAAACCTTCAAAAGTAATTCAGTAAATTGACCAAATTTGGACAGGACCTTTGAACACCTTGTGCGCTACTTATTTATGTAAATAGCATGGAAAAGGACTGCAACTTGATGGAAGACGTTTCACGTTTATGTCATGGAAAATTTTAAGTTGGGAAAACAACTGATTTCTATGTGCTGCTGAACCTCTGGAAATCTAATAAACCTTAACAAGTATGTTGTTTTGGGGTGTGCTGATGGAATACTAGCTAACGTTTCGACACTGCTTGGTTCGATTGCTTCAGATAGCTCTGATGGAAATTCTCTGTAGATTATAATTCATAAAAAATGTGAATTAAAAGATGAGGCTGAAACAAATTTATGAGTTCTTTTTGGTCTGATGGAGCTCTGCTGCCATGACTGTGTTTCTCCATGTTTGTATTATTTAACACTCTATTCTGGCTCATCAATTAAATGACAAACTCTTTGGAGTAGTGGCGTGTGATTAGGCCAGAGGTCGTAATTCATTCGTTAGGTATTATAGTGAAACCTATAGAAAAGAATATTCAGAATCTTGGTTAGGATGTCAAAACCAGGTACCCATTGAACTCTACCTAAAAGCCAGAATTCCGTTATTTGTAATAATCCTTTGCCTTCTCTGGAATGAGTATTTGTTGTACTAGATTTCTCTGATAAAAATTACATGCAGTTGCTTTCATTCAAGCTTCCTCTGTAATAGAGTATTTTGGGGTTTTTGTGGTATTATTTAAATATTTAGATTGATTAAGGAAAAACTTCCTTCTTCAGAGAATCATTTACAAATTTATCATCATTATGGCAGTAGTGCCATATTTTAACTCTCCACTTATTGGTAACAGTAACCCATTTATTTCTCAAATCAAATAGAACCTTGCGCCACATTTCTCTGACTTTTATGCTGTTTAATAACATAATAGATGAACCCCATCTGCATTGGGGGCAATTGAGTGGTGCCTCTGTTGCTGCAGTGGCTCAGTAATACAGTTTTGTGCATTGTAAAAATCCTATTTCAAATGTTTTGTTCCATTGCATGGATTTGTTTCTTGTGTCATCCCTGTAGTGCATTAGCAGGTAAGTACTTTATGGGTAGTTTCCAGAGATCTTTGTGTTACAACTAATGCCAGTGTTTTTCTGTTTAGTAATGTTACGATCAAAGGAGATTTGGCTGTGATGATAGGGTTGGAATATTTGCGCATTTCTCACCCAACCAAATAACCATGGCTGGTTTCTGTATGTGCCTCCCTATGGATCAAATGAACAAAATCTGAAAACCTACTTGCTTGTGCTGCTGCAGCACAAACTGTTGAAATTACTGTTATTTTTGTGGAGGACACTTCTCCACAGAGAAGATGAAATTGATTTTGTAGAGAACAGACAAACACACTTAAGATGCTTTTTTCTATGCAGGTATTAATGCTGATAAATGTGGAGGCAAAAAGTTGAATGCTGTGAATGTTTAGGTGTGTGCATGTTTTCATTGTAAATGGCACTGTTTCTAATCTGAAGATCCGAAGTGAAAAGTGCCTTAATACAGCTTCTTTTGGATGTTGAAAGCTTTCCGTGGAAAAGCGTCCTTATTACTGCTTAAATAAAACAATAGAATCCTTCACAAAGTGTATGTAGCATCCAAATTGGAGCCTCTGGATATTGCCCTATTGCAAATATTAAGAAAAATTGCTGTGTTTATTCTGATGCTTGTCCTCACAGGTAATTAATTTTTATATGAGAAAAATAACATCCAGAGAAACAGATTTTGATGTTTTGCTCTTTTCATTCTCAGCTGTCAAATGTAGCTACTGTTTTTAGAATAGAGTCGTTTAGCTTGGCAAAGACCATTAAGATCGTCAAATCCAACTATTAACCTAGTACTGGCAAGCGCACCACTAAACCGTGTCCCTAAGCACCCACAGAACAGCTGGTCTTACTATTAAAGACTGAGGAGAAGAAGGCATGAAGTACCTCAGCCTTTTCCTTATCCTTTGTCACTATTTTCCCCCATATCCAGTACAAGATGGAGATTATCCTTAGCCCTCCTTTTGCTGGTAATGTATTTACAGAATCATTTTTTGTTGTCTTTTATGGCAGCAGCCAGGTTAAGTTCTAGCTGGGCTTTGGCCCTTCAAATTTTCTCCCTGCATAACCTCACAACTACACCCTTGTAGTCCTCCTGAGTGGCCTGCCCCTTCTTCCAAAGCTTATAAACTCTCCTTTTTTTCCTGAGTTCCAGACAAAACTCTCTGTTCACTCTGAGCACTCTTCTTCCCTCCAGCTTGTCTTTTGCACTCTCTGCATATTTCTCAACCTACTCACCTCCTCCTGGAGCTCAGTCACTAAGCAGAGGAGTTCCTCTACCTGGGCACTCACCTTCCACAACTCAGATTGTTCTGTGTTTTGCAAGGATGCTTGCAGTTCTTTGCATGAATAGAAGCCAGAGCACTTGCACTGTTAAGAGTTCAGACTTAGGCAGGGGATGATCAGGTTGTATATAAGGAAGAAGTTCTTTACTGTGAGGGTGGTGAGACACTGGCAGAGAGTGCCCAGAGAAGTGGTAAATGCTCCATCCCTGGTAGTGTTCAGGGCCAGGATGGACATGATCTTGTGCGAGGTCTCCCTCACACTAGAGGTGTCCCCATGGCCGGGGGTTGGAACTAGATGATCTTAAGGTCCTTTCCAACCCAAACCATTCTGTGATTCTATGATTCTGAAAAATCAATGAAATACATTGTTACGCAGAATTAAAAAACAGATGAGTTGTAATTCATATTAGATGCATAGGTTCTTGGTGGGAAAGGCTGCAATTAAGGAATAGTATAAGAAAATTCGTTATGATATTAAAAAACTGCATAAAACGTAGCAGAAGAAACTTCTGTTTCATTTTGCCTGGATTTAGGAAAGCTGTGTGAAAATTTAGAGCGTAATGCATTTAGTGTTTCAGTGGCTATATATTCCTCCAGAGAAGATGGAGACTAGAGAAGATGTCATTTATAGTTAAATGTCACTTAGAGTTAACATTGTCTGATACGCCTGTTATCAGAGTCCGATTTTAGTTTTTATAACTTTGCCAAAGCTTTTACTGTTTTGGCTGAATTTTCCACATCTTGGAATTGCCAGAAAGCGATTTGTTTTCAAAGTTACCATTAAAATGATTCATCTGTTTCCAGGAACAAGTTATGGGAAAATACGTTGATGGGTTGGGTTTTTTTTTGTTTTCCTCTGAGAAACTCAGAGCCTTCATTCTTTGGAGCGCAAACTTGAACTCTGGCAGATGAATCATCCTTGTTTCAGGGAAGGAACTCAGGGTGGCAGAAGATGCAACGTGTAAGCCGTACGATGTGCGTAGGGACTCTCTATGAGTTTCGGTGAAGTGTTTGGGCTATGTATTCCTGCATAAGCTAAAAGTAAATGTTCAGTAAGTGCCTACTAATAAAATGAGTCAGAAGTTCAATAGAAAACCAGTATAGGACTATATGATTAAGGTATGTGTGTATAAGTGCACTGAGATCTTGCACAGAGTGTACAGACTACCTCTGGATTTCTTGTGGGTTTTTAAAGAGAACTTGAATGTTCTCTTTAATAGATTTTTTAGGTGACCGATTCCTTAGAGTTGTTCCTGTATTGTCATGAATCTGAGACGGGAGCTTTTCAGTAATTGAAGTAGTATGGGGTTTTTTTTATTCGCTTTCTGAATAAAACTGATTAGCAGTTTATTTTCATCAAGAAAATGTAATCAGGAGTGTGTGACTGCCTTGCTGTGGGAAGCGCAGAAGCAAACGTTCATTCTGGTCTTTTATGAGCTCTGAGTAGGTCATTTAGAAAAGTCATTTGTAGATCATTTCTTTTTCTTGTTGTATTTCAATGGTCTCAGTTAACAGTTCTCTCCTAGGCAAGTGCCTTGTGTTTTTGGAGCTGCCTCATTTTGTCTGTATTTATGTAGTTTAAACTTTTTTTTTTATAAAGCAAAAGTTGTTTTCAGGCATCATTTTCACACTGAAAAGTGAAATTCTACACAATTGATCACATGAAAGTGTGAAAACTTTAGTTTTCTTTCCCTCTGAGAATCTGTGTTCAAGACAGGGTTTTCAAATACATTACCTTTGTTTTTCCTCATTGCATCTATTTTGAATTGTTTCCAGTTCATGAGGCACCTCGTAACACATCATTTCCATGACTGTGATTTGATGTGTGCTTTTTGATTGAGTGGCTAACTTTAATCAGCAAGTTCCACAAAGTACATGTCATTACTGGCACAAAGTTGAACACCTGCTTAAGTGACTGGTTGGAAGGCCCTAAGACAGGATCTAATATGAAACCTGTTCTAAAATTGTAGTTGTCATTAAGGATTTGATTTTATCTTCACAAGATTGTACTTACGGCTGGGATTATACCATTTGCTGATGCTTCAGTGCGAAGAGCTTTCTTTAATGAAAGATGAATTGATGATAATTTCCTAGAAGTTCACATTAAAAGAAATCAGTGTCACCGAGAAGAAAACACTTTTTACCCAAAACTCAGTGTTCATAATGTGACCACAGACATTTTCTAAAGGGAGTGTAGACTCTCCAATAGTAAGCCCTGTTCTACATGATAATAGTCTTGCTGTTTTAGTTAGTTTTTGCAGACCTCCTCAAAGTGCACTGTCAGTGCAACAGTGAGGTGGTTGTAGATTAGTAAGAACTTATTTCTACCCTCCTTAAGCCTCGTGGCTAAATGTAATTAGACTTCAACTGGAGGAGTAGGGTTTTCTTCGTAAAGACTGAGGGTTTTGTTGTTCTTTTAATGCAAAAAACCTCACCCCTTAAACAACAAACACTCAAAAAGATTTAGCTTAGACAATAGGAAGAAATTCTTCACTATGAAGGTAGTGAGACACTGGCACAGACTGCCCAGAGAAGCTGTGGCTGCCCCATCCCTGGCAGTGTTCAAGGCCAGGTTGGACAGGCCTTGGAGCAAGCTGCTCTAGTGGAAGGTGTCCCTGCCCATGGCAGGGAAGTGGAACTGGATGAGCTTTACGGTCCCTTCCAACACAAACCATTCTGTGATTCTAAGAAACGAAAGCCGAGGGTCACCTCATGCATGTGTCCATGGAAGCAGGTTTGATAGAAATATACAAATGAGGAGGGTGATGAGGGTAATCACAAAATGAGAATTAATCAGTCTCAAATGATGATTTATTGGTGTTAAACTACTTATTAGAGCATGGAAGGGGGAAAACATGTAAGCCAGTAAAATCAATCTTTAGGTAAATACCAGCATAGGATCAGTGATTTTAAGATGTTTGTTAACGTACGGATTATGGTCGTGTGTTCAAATTTTTCTTCTGTAAAGATCATACTTCCATCTCTCCAGAAGCATGGGGAAGGTTTAAGTGAAAGATTTTTGGCCTTTGCAGAACAGAAGGCACTGAAATTTTGCAGGATGATTTTTTCTATGAAGTTACAAATTAGTATTTGGGTTACTAGTTCAGTAGTACAGTATAAAATAATTATCTGTGCTGCTGTAAAATGCCCGTGTCTCAGAGTTCCTAAAATACAGTTTACATGCCTGCTATAAGAAAAAGTAAGCAAAGCGTGAGGGGGGGAAAAAAATGAACTTGGCTGAGAGTCAGAGCCTTGTTAAGCTGTGTGGCGGGAGAGCAGACACAAAATTGGAAAGAGAAGAAAGTAAGGAATATAATGAAAATGTTCTTTTCTCGTCTTTCCAGTTACCTGTCTTCTTTTGTTATACATATGCACTTGTTGAACTGTATGTAAATGATTGATTGACTCAGTGAACTCATTGTAATAAATTATGTTTGATGTGCTATCTTGAAAAAAAATCTGAAATTCTGTCTCTTCTCTTTGTCTGCTGACCTTGTGGCTTTTAATATCTTGTTTCCCATCTGTCTGATTCCATCATAAGCTGAGCATAACTTTTCAGACCTTAATGCAGCTTTCTTTTTGTTCTGGTTTAAGTAAGTATGTAACACAAATATGTGATTTGGCCGTCATCAGTAATATCAGAAAGGAATGTTGAAGTGTGTGTTCTCTTTATTGAAGTGAAATAAAGAAACATCTGTAGATATTTGATAATACATATTTATGGTGCACAGATCTGTCTCTACAAGCAAATGAATACAGAGATGTCTGTATCATTGTATTACATCTGCTTTAATGTTACAAGTCCACGGGTTACTTCTAAGGATTAGTTCTTAATTAATGGTGAAAAGAAATGGCTCTATAAGGTTTCAGGAAAGCATTTTTAAATATAGATGTAAAAATATTTAACTGAGTATGTAATACAGAGGTACCCAAACTTCTTTTTGAGAGATTGATTGTACTATAGACACCTGTACCGCAAGAAGTGTCTCTAGCAGTTAGGTACTGTCTGAGTCTTGGAGGGGAATTTGGAGAAATAGACATTTGTTGAAAACATTGTTTTCTGTATGATATCTGTAGAAATGGTTCAGGTGGGGTATCTTTTCTTATGTTTATAGTTCACCAGTTTGCTTAACAGCTGTAAGGGATAATTAGATACTTGTGAAGAATTTCGAATATGAAACTAATAACTCTATTTCTACAGTGTAGAATTTAAACAAATAAATGGAGTGAAATCTTGGCTCCATTCTATTCAATACCAGTATTTTAGGATTTATGTTTCCCTAGGTTATAATTCACTGTGTCCTTTCCAGAGTTAAGTTTGGGGTAGTGTTTCCTTCCAGAAGTGTGCAACGTTAAATGCATGTATCACAGGGGGCATTTTTTTGTCTTTAAAAGTAAAAATCTGATGTACTGGATGCATCCTACCTGTCAGTGAAATTTGTGTGGAATATAGCAGCTGTGTAGTGTCGCACACAAATACAGAAGAATATCTAGTGATTAATATTTCATCATCATTGCAAAGCCATTTGCTGTTACAGGAAAAGTATCACTATGGAGTGTGACCCCAAGCTGAAAAATGACAGGAACGATGGGTCTAGGGTATGTGTTATTAATAAATAACACACATTTGTGACTCATTAAATTCTCTCTGAAATAACGGTGTGTTTCATTCCGTGCTGCTGAGGAAAGTTGCAAACCAGAAGAAAAAGTCCTTTCTATGTACTCCCAAATCCATTTCCTTAATTGCAGATATTTTCCTGGGGAATGACTGAAGGACAGACCAGACATTGTTCGATGTTTCAGCTGAATGAAGTGACACTGGGCTATAATAAGGTCCAGCTGAAATCCAACTACAAAGTGTTTTCCAAGATTACTCAGGAATAAGGCATTGTTTTTGTAGTTAGCATACATGGATACAGTTTTTGGCAGCAGCTAAATTTTTATTTGCTGTATTTATTCCTAGGTTTTCTACTGGAATAAATCACTGTATCAGTGGTATACAGTTAAATATTTGCTTTAAATGTGAGAGTGACACATTTACGTTGCCTCTTAAGCAAATACAGAGAAAGGAGAAGAAAATGAACCTACATTCTTTCTCTAGAAGTTTTGATATAACTCACATATTGGAATTTGAATGGTGGAGTCTGAATTAATTACTACATGTGTCATTGTAGATTAGACTGATTAATGGGCACAGAATAGTATGAACACTTGGCTCATCATAGAAAATTTCTTCCATTTAGGGGACAAAAAGGAAGAATATTTTTGGAAAAAATGGGCACATGGCCTGTTGTTTAAGCAAGCAGTTGCACTTCCTGGCACAACTAGTTAACAGCATAAATCAAATGCATTGTGTCTGGTGAATTAGTGATAACCTTGCATGCTAATTGTACTGCTTTATTGTGTTCTGTGGATTCTGATATAATCATATACTGTATTCTCTTGAAGAAACAAGAGTAAAGTATCTGCCATTGCCCGTGGCAGAGGGGTTGCAACTAGATGATCTTAAGGTCCTTTCCAGCCCTAACTATTCTATGATTCTATGATAACAGAACCACTGATTTTCATGAATTACTGCATCATTAATATTAATTTCTTTTTCCTAATGTATATTCATGCTTACTCAGTATACATTTAACCCCTCAAATTGTGGTTACTAGATTAGCATGCCTTATTTTTCAAAAAATTAATCTTTTCCCAGTCCTCTCTGTCTGCCTAATAACTTGACAAATCTCTCCTTATCTTCTGATGGCAGATGATTTATCAAGGCTACCACTTAATTAATATTACAGAACATGTGGGGAGCTGAAGAACTCAGGAGTATTTTCCATAGCTTGGACACGTAAAATGAGAAGCATAGGAGAAAGCAGACAGATAATCTTGAAACTGAGAAAAAGCCTTTGTGATTTAAGCGTGGGATTGAGGTTCAGGAAATGGTGAGTTCTATCCCACAAATCCATCATGCCTCCCACTAGACTTTGGACGAGATGCTGGTTTTTTTCCTTTGCTACGGTTGAATGTTCTGCAAAATATTTAGGGTAATACTGTCTTGCATCTTATTAGGGTAGTTCAATGTTAGATTTGTCTAGCATTACTAGTGTTATAGAACATGTGTTATTATTGAGTTGTACTTACACAAGCACTTCCATCATATAGATATAACCTGATTTTTTCATATTAAAAAGCGTATGTAATGTATAAAGGATACTTTTGCAACACATGCTTTAACTTATGTATCTGAAACACATAGAAATAGACAGAAATCTCCACGAAGTTGTCAATGACGTTTCAGCTTTTCTGAATACTTTTTCTCCATTTCCAGGTTGCATGTCTCACTCATGTAGCAGCTAATTACCTTAATTGCAAAATTGAAGGAAAACGCTGGGGTACTGCGCACGGGAGTATTGTTCCATATCAGGTAAGCAGAAAGCATTAGGTTTTCTTGCTCTTGAAATTCGTGATTTTTTGTATTATGAGATTGAGAGCTGACTTACCTTTCCCATGACCTGCTGTAGTCTGTGACATGTCTCTGTCTAGGTAGGACAAGGTTCTGTTGTTCATTGTCATTTCTGCATTTTGCATATTTCTTCAGCAGCAGTAGATTAGTAACAGAACACTGAAACAGATCAAAGGTATTTGCTGAAATCGGATGACTTTAAAGCTGGTGTGATGACTTGATTAGTTTTCACCTGACAGAGAAAGCTTTTTGTCTTTTTAAAGGGTTACCTGACTTCCATATAGTTATAAACTGAAATCTTTTGTCTGTGGAGTTTGGTATTTTTATTTAGTGAGTCTACAAGAACAATCCAAATGACCATGACCATGGGAGATGCTACAGATTTGTAATTTTCTGTTGATTTTGCTACAAATCACTGTGGCTCAGTGAGACAACAGGTTGGCAAAAGGGATTAATCAGTCCTCAGATCTCCTCAGCAGAACTCATAGTCTGCTACATCTAATGAAGGGCTGAAATTCCTTAAAATAGCATGACCTTCATCATATAAACAAGCGCAGGAAAAAAAATTACTGGGGGTTTTATCTTACTTCTGGGTAGTATGGGAAACTCTTCCAGTAATCAAAGAAAATTTTGTTCTTTTCTAGCTAACCATTTTGTGTTCTTGGTAGAAGTTACAGTAACTTTTGGAGGCTTGGGCATATGTTTTATTTAAAGAATCTGTTCTTTATTTCATATTTTTTGGTACTTCTCATCAAATAGGCATGTTTGCAACTAGCTAGGCAGAGATTTCTTAATTTCTGGATGGAGTCCTTTGAATCCTGAGAGGGACAGTTCCCAGCATTTGTCTGGGAGAACTGCACCTAAACGCCACTCAGTTTCTTTACCATCTCCTTTCTTTTTAGAGAAAGTGTGGGAAACTGGAGGTGTTCGCTTCTGCCCAGTGGTGAATGAAGATGGTGGCGATTATAATACTACAAGATTTGTTGCTTGTGGCCATAGTAACCCTGAAGCAAAAATCTTCCATCACTGGCTAGTGTCACAGCCAGGCCTCCTCAGGTCTAAAACCAAAACCAGGCTGTTTTCTTAAGAGTTACATCTGTTTTTCCAGTACCACTGCATAGTCCACTGTATTGTTATGAATTAGGTAGCACTGATTGCACATCATCTCAGACTGATGGGGTGATGCTGTGTCTCTTTCTTCAAGGATGAATTTCGTCCTGCAGTTTTGTTTCAGCTACGAATGTGCTACTTGCTGATTGGCATGACGCAGCAGTATGGCCATGTTCTCTAGAACCAGCTCTGCATGACCCAGTGTAACCAGGCATCCACTACACAAATAGTTACATTCTGCTGTATTTCCGTATTGTGACCTTTTGGTGCAGTGCTTTTTGAACTCAACTATGTTGAAAGTATAAAACAGATCTGAAGTGTCTGAAGTTTGTATAAGCAAAACCAAAACCTGACTAAACACAACATTTTATCTTCACCACGCTGCATTTGGCTGAGTAAATGAAACTTGTGTTCTTTTATGTCCTTTTGCCTTTTGTTTTTCCACAATCTAAATGAAAAGCATCCTGTGTTTCTTTTCTCATAGACAGCTCTCTAGATACACAAAACTTGTGGAGGTTGTTCTAGGTCTCTTCTCATTTGTTCTAGATTAGTCAATTTATAAATAACTTTTCTTTAAATCCTACCTTAACTATGGTTCCTGTGTTTCTGAATGCTGTTGCTGTAGTAGGTATTAGAAATATTACCTCAATATTGTAAACAACCTTGATACGAATTTTCTTGTTCATCAAACGGTAATTAGGGTGGATTTATTATGGGTGGAGTTGTGTGTGTGTGTATTTGTGGCTCATCTGTTAACATTCCATCAGCTAGCATGGTTATAATTCTGATTGTAACCATAAGTATATTATGCTTTCTAGAGTTTATTTTTCGCTGTACTAACATAAGCTATACTTACACTGCAAAGCACTTCAGAAACTGGAATTAACCCTCACTGTTGCTGTTGTGCTGCGCTTATAGTTGCTTCCATAGCTTATTTGTAAAACAGTTTAGAACAGAACACTGATACCTGATTTTCTTCCCTCATCCTAGTTATTGAATATATTGTCTTTTGCTCACTAAACTAATATGTGACTATCATGGTGCTATTTTTCACTAATAAATGCGGGTTTTGTTTTTTTTGTTTGTTTCAAGATCTTTTGTGCAAGTGAACTCTAATTTGTTCAAATAATGAAAAGCACATTTCAGAAAATTGAATTGTTATTTCAGAACCAGGTATGTGGTAGTGAACTGTTGGTGGTTTTTCTTATGTCCTCAACTTCAGTTTGTTTTCATTTGCTCTATTTTGAGTTTTCACACAGGCAGTAAATTATAACTTTGAAGCGATATAGAGCCTGCAGTCCTGCCAAAATGTGTCAGACTATGTTAAATCATGGAAGACTGAATAAAAATGAGAGAGCCTTTTGTAGATATTAAAAAGGACAAATCTAAATCATTTATGTTATCTTTCCATAGGACAGAAGTCTGATCAAAGTCACTCTAGGGTATTGACCAAAATGTGATAAAAAATGTGCCGAAAGCATCTCAAATATGTACATAAATCGTACTTTTTTCTTTACAATTGTTACAGTAAGTGTTCTGATGCTGTTTATCACATTCAGTGTATACTGAATGCTATTGTAATTTCTATTTCATTGAGCTTCAGTTGAATAATTTTGTTCA
Organism: Psittacus erithacus; assembly: GCA_009867235.2. Taxonomy (NCBI): domain Eukaryota; kingdom Metazoa; phylum Chordata; class Aves; order Psittaciformes; family Psittacidae; genus Psittacus; species Psittacus erithacus. Next base: position 44,080 of record WYDI02027518.1, on the reverse strand, counting down.
CAATATGTTTGCAAATGGCTCTGTTGTTTTCTATTTGCAAAGCCAAATTCAGCTTTGAGTGTTCTGTAATTTTGCTGAATTCCTTATTGTTTCTTGACTGAAAACTAGCAGCATAATTTGTCTCTAAATGTGTTCTCTAGACTGACCTTTCTTACTATTCCTGGTATTTAGGCACATGAACATTAAGCATTAATGGGCAGCTAGGTTTTTTCTTTCTTGAACCTAACAAGAAGTAGAGCATCTTTGAAAATCTGTGTCTGGTCTTAGCAACAAGCTCTTAATAAAAGAGATGCGAAGTTTGGTGTGCAAGGACTTTTATACTCTTGTAAGGCTTTTGTCTTTTGCTGATAATGCGCTGACTGTGGTGTGATCGACACAGAATTCTCAGTTCTGTGTGCTCATCACCAGAACCCAAAGAAAAGGATTTAAACTTCTTTGGAGTGTACAACATCTTTCAGGGTTCTTGTAAAGCTGTCTGTAAAGGTTTGCCATAGGTTTTTCAATGGAGGTGAGCTTTACAATGTGCCACAAAGGTGAAGAACTCTAGATTCTAATCAGCCAAAAGCAGGAATAGATTTTTGAGTGCAGAATCCTTCACGAGAAATTATCTACATTGAGCATATCTGCTTTTTAATCAGAGCAGTGTAGATTATATAGGTTACGCCTGTGATAGTGCATGTAATCAGATGCCAGTTTGTTTGGTTTCAAGTGTTAAAGCACAAGCCTTGAGTTCTGGGCTGGATCTTAAGTGTAATTAGTGCAATTTTTTTAAACAAGTTTCTGTAATGAGGCACCTTGTTTAGATACAGCTGCTCCATGATTATCCAGAGGAAATCAGGGGCTTAAAAGCATCCGGTTTACATAATTGTGCTGAGAAGTTGTATTACTGTCTTTCATTGGGGGCGATAAGGTCTTCCCTCATTCTTGTGGTTTCAGCAATGTAGCTGTCTTGCTTGTACCACATGCGAGATATAGATACTCACTTTTTCATCTTCCAGTTGCCCCACTCAGAATAGATATTTTCCAGAGAGTCTATCGTAGCCCGCCTGTCTACAGGATGTTTCCTGTGGCAGCTCATCACTCTGCCATCAGACACCCGGACAACTGGGCAGTGCTTTCAAAAGCAAACTTTGAGCAAAAGGCATAGGGCTGCTTTAACTCAAGCCATAACGATGAAAATCTCTTTAAATTCGGTAGTATTTGTGCTCCAGCTTTGGTCCTAAGTCCTGAGACTTACAGGGTCTTCTCAAGTGTACTTCAGTATATTTCCTGAATATGCAAGGGGCACAATTATTCTGCATGGAAATTGAAACCACAGGAATAAACAATTTTAACCAGTTGTTTTTTGTGTTGACTGACCTGCATGTTGTCATAACTTACCAGACCCTACATTAATGTGTTTTATATTAGAACGTCACTCAGATTCTTTAAGCATTAACCTTTTGTTGTGCTAGGCATAAAATTTCCTTCATATGAGAAAATTATCTCTGTGTCAAAGGCCTTGAAATGTGTTATGAAAGAGGGTAAATTTAGATTAGATATTAGGAAGATGTTCTTTCCTATGAAGGTGGTGAGACACTGGCACAGGGTGCCCAGAGAAGCTGTGGCTGCCCCATCCCTGACAGTGTTCAAGGCCAGGTTGGATAGGGCTTGGAACAACCTGCTCTAGTGGAAGATGTCCCTGCCCATGGCAGGGAGATGGAACTGGATGAGCTTTAAAGGTCCCTTCCAACCCAAACCATTCTGTGATTCTATGATTCTATGAAAATCGAAGTATAAGCTCACAAGGAAGTGAAAGGTATGCGGTAGTTGGAAGATGTGTATAGTCATAGATGCAATTTTTTATTTTAAATTTTGAATAGTTTTTAACATTTGCGTCTCATGCTGTTTGCTTGTGGAATCTCATCCTATCCAAGTGTCTTATAAAGAAAACCTCACTCTTTGTGTCTCATCACAGAGAAATGCAGAAGGATGTTAGTTACCTGATTCATCTGGCAGAGATGCTTTTCACACAAAGGCCCAATTTGTACCAACTTTCCTGACTTAGCTCTGGAGAACTGCGCAGAACTTTTCATTACTTGTCTTGGTTTTTGGGATTTTTTTGGGTTGTTTTTTCCTGCTCCAGAGTGGTGATGTGTAGATGTTTTCTTTTCTGTGGTTTTATTACGGTAGGTCTGCAGTTAATGTGTCTTGGAATCAAAATCAGCAAAGAATAGAAGTTGGATTGTTTTCAGAGTTTTGTTTTGAGCGTGAAACTCTCCTTCCTAAGTAAGGCCAAAATGGATATTATGGAAGAAGATTGTTCTGCTCTGTAATGGCTCAGTCTAGGAGAAGATGGAACTTTTGTGCAGGAAAGAAATAAAATAGAGGGTTTTCTGGGGGGAGTTTCAAATTCAGGAAATGCAAGATGACCCTTCTTACTCTGTGAACCTTATCTGCATAATACTCACCAGGACTATGTGGACTACCTTGGGGGCCCATTGTCCTACATTGTTCTAAGCAATGAACTATCACTACTGAAAGTATTACCCATTTGACATGAAAATTAAATGTAATGACAGATCAACTGAATAGAGGCTTTGTGCTCTCTTGCACTCTATGGTTTTAATTTCCAAAGAAGTTTGACCATCTTCAAGATGCATGTCTTGACTCATGTGATGAATAATCAATCTTTCAAATACTTTAGTGGCCTAATGTATCTCTTTGAACTACTTACCTATAGGTTTGTTAACTAGGTGCTTCCTTTCTGTTTGTATCTTACAAAGCACAGGAAAGAGAGAAGCTGGAAAGACCTGTGTCATCCTGGACTTTGTAAAACCAGAAAACAGGGGTATCATTTGCAGGACTTTTTTTCTTTCTTTTTGGACAACTTTCCATTTGTAGACTTCCTTATTAGATACTTCAGAAGTGTCTTACTGTGGAGTAACTATGGACTACACAAACGTTTTGGTCTGAGGGACCACTCTGCTTGGTAAGAAGTGATAGAGTAGGAAATCTGTTTCCTTGCCATTTTAATCAATGAAAAGGTATAGTAATCATCTGCAGGAATCTGGGTAGAAATCTGCCCATTTATGAGGAATGAATTCTTGTTACTCAAATGTGACAACATGATATCGATACCTTTCTGGTGATTGTCCTTCAGTGAGTTGTCAGACCTCTCTCCTGGGTAGAGCAGCTGTCTGGAAACCAAATCAGTTGGTTTGCCTTAGGCAGTTTTGAATACGTGCTCAGTGTATAATGTGAGATGTAGTTATAATTTCATTCATATACCTCCTATCCTGTGACTGAGACAGCGATTTAAAGAAGCTGACCTTATATGCACATAGAATAGGCAGCTTCTTACTTGTACACAGGAACTTTTCAGATGGAAATTAAATGCATTTTTAATTTAAAATCTGATATATTTTTCTCCCCTGAAGGAAATCCCCCTACACATTTCTACTTTAAGCAGTGCCTACAAGATATTTTTTAATGTGTCTTATACTTTCAGTTTGCAAACCAGATATGGGTGATTACAGTTATTGTTAAGGATTATAGTTGATAGTTGAGACTGTCTCTGTTTGGCTCTCCTCCTGAGAAATGTCACAGACTATTTTGTGGCCATCAGAAAACATTCTCATATATGTCCTTACATATGTATTTATACTAACTTAAACTGGGTCTACATTAAGATTATTAGTGTGTCATTTTTCTGTGGTCACATGAGAAGAACACTAATGAAGCCAGGGTCACAACACAAGGTGTACTGATGTTCAGTCCCAGTTAGTGAATGTGCTTGTCTTCTCTGTGTGCTGTTCATTGCTTCTTCCACATTTGTCTATTGCTAAGGTGAGGGATCTAGTTTATATTATTCGCAGCAGCATGGTTTGCTTCCAGACATGTTTCACCATTACTGAGCATTGCAGATTTGTATATCCATGTCAAATTGGAATTCTTAGGAAGGGCAGCATAACAGAGCCCTGATCAGTAGATTGTTCTTCAAATTGTAGCTGGTTGTAAAGTGATAAAAAGTAGCATCTGTGGGTTTGTAGAGAAGGTATTGACTGCAGCTGGATCACTGCTTTCCTCTAATCTGCTTATTGGATCCAGGGCAGAAGAATAAACTTTGCTTTTCCTTCTCTGAAAATATCTTCCATAGTTATTGTATACCTACGGAGTGCAGCCACTGAAAAGCTGAAATATGTTTAAACAGTCTGAAAGAGAACTCAGAAATCTGTGTGCAGCAGTATCACTCAATGACTTCTAGCAAAATCATGCTGCATATATAAATAGCAGTTTGCATTGCCATTTTAGCTAGAAACCCTAATAAACCACTACAGTCCCATGTGCAAGGTATTGTATAGCGAGACAATCAGGTCTTTCAGGTTAGGAATGGGGAATGAAACACAAAGGAATGAATTTAAGTGGCTGAAGTGGGCAAGGACTTCAGCAGTGTTCACAGTCTGTTAAAGCTCTATTTTCTTAAGAATTTGAGGATCCGGGCATTTATGGTGATTAATAGTCACTCTTAGGGCACAGAAGTGATTGAAGCATGTTCACATGATAATGTTAACTTTATGAAGACAGAAAAATGAATAAATAAGTAAAAATAAAGCACCTCAGGAAAATGCTTGCCATTGTTTAATGGATGTTCACTTTTACTGTGTGAAGCTTGTGACGGTTTTGGAGAAAGTCGATTGCTATGGAAGGGAATGTCCACTAGATGTCATTCGTGTAATCTAGTTTTTGTTGCAGCGTTTATCTCTGAGGAGCTATGTAGGATGGTAGATACGAATTATCAGCGTTATTAGCTGCTTTTGTATATGCAGTGCTTTTGACTTTATATATGTGTGGCATGTTACAAAATAATATTCTGATTGTCTCAGTGATGGGTTTGACACACCATTTAGTCTAGAACTTCTGTCTTTACGTGTCTTTTGCCTACAGTTACGTGGTTGATGAGTAGATCTGTTGTATAAGAGCACCCAGGTGAGCTGTGTGCAGTCTGTAACTTCTGCAAGGAGAGACATGAGCCGGAGGTAAGGACGTTATGCCCCAAAGGAAAGCAGAAGTATCCTGTAACTAATATAATTCCACCTAAAGTATGTTCCTGTCTAAGGTACTTACACCTCAAAGGTTGTTTCTTTAGAAAAGTGCGTATCTAATTAGGAAAGGCGGCTCAAATTTCATAAACTTACACAAGTGGATTTATATACACAGATCTTAGCTGTAGCACGGTGCTTACAGTACTTGGTTTGTGTCACTTATTAATATCTGAGGAGTTTCAAATAGAGTCACTTTAATCAGGCTTAAATGAACTACTCTGTGTGTGGACAAATCAAAGGAGTGTCTGACCATTCAGTCGGGCGGGTTGGTAGGATCTCTACAGACATTAGCCAAGAGTGCTTGCACCCCCCCGCCTCCCTCCCCATCTTTGTAGTATGACATGTGTTACTAATTGCTAGACAGCTTCTGGGAAGCCGTATCTATACTCTCATTGAAGAGCAACTGCTGCAACATTGGCCTGTGCTCTTTCCCACTTTCAACTTGGAGTAGCTACAGCAAAACTGGAAGCTGGATATCACAGCTTCCTCCAACCTCCCTCTCCCCTTCCATATGGAATAAAGAATTTCTCTGCCCTGTGTAGTCAGCCAGAGGGCAGGATGGGGAAGTGATAATCCTCTTGGAATGAGCACTTGCATGAAAAATGATAAATGCTACATTGCATGGGGATTAACACTTGCTTATGAACTTGCTTTTAATGGAGTGATGTGTCTCTTTCAGCAACGTGAAGGTTCACTGTACTGTAGACCTGATTGAGAACCTTTACCACTGTTCAGCCAAAAGGGAGCCATCTGCCATCAGAAACGTAACAGTGTTCAAAACTGTTTCACTATTTTGCATGTTGTCTTCAAGAATGTAAAACACTTACTTGCACATAGCATTTACCTCCCTAGAAAAATGCTTGCTCCCCACATGTCACTGCAACACTCTCCTTTCTCATCACGAGATTTGAATTTCTGCTCACATTTAATGCATCTGTTTGAAGTCTGTGCTTTGTCACCACGAAACTCTGAAATGTGACTATCCAGAGCTAGTTTAATGAATGGAGTTGCTATATAAATCACATCTATTATGATTTTTTTGATGCGATAGCTTAAGATATGCTGTGAGGTTGTTCTCAGAGTGGGTCAATCTGTGAGTGGAGTTTATGAAGCTTGTTTGGATCTCGAGATGTATTTTATATTGAGCACTGTTTCTTACAGGTTTAGTGTAGAACCTGATAACTAATTTGCAAGATGACCCTTTCTTTTCACAGTAACTGACATGTCATGTGGATTTGGTCATTTGGTTAATTTCCAAGCACTGATGTATGTAATATATTTGGCATGGGTTATATTGTTTCCTTTAAAAATATTGCTTTGTTGCTACAATAAGCTTAGGGCTGCTTGAGGAACAACATTAGTCCTCCAGTACTTAGGCAGCTTCTGGGAATTTAATTGGAAAGTTAGCATTTTTTGAGAGGGCTTCTGTCCTATTTTCAAAAGTGATGTATGCACTTAGGAAGTCTCATTCCTGTTGCCATACTAAAGCATTGAAGTTTTAAATGCTAAATCTGCTTACGAGAAGAAGCTTTAAATTGCAGTGCTTTTTAATGTTGTTGCTCATGCCCTTTGCTACATTCAGATATAATGTTACATGATGCTAAAACAGGTATTTTTTTTACCGACACTCTTGCTAATAAAACTTGGTGGTAAAAAGGAGAATTTGTGATTTAAGGCTTTGTCAATTATTAAACCGCTGTTGTTACCAAAACTGTTTTGATTTGCTTCCTTTTAAAGATAAGCAGGACTTTTGCTGCACGTTTGAGTTCAATGAGGGTGAAGGTAAGAGGAAAGATTTTTTTAAGGTAGTTCTCTGTTTTGATAAAACCATGCTTCCTGACTGTCAGCTAAACCCCACAATGTTCACTGACTGGAATTTACCCTTATAATACAAACTAAGCTAGAGAAATGGATCTTTTATCTGTACCCCCAAGGAGATCTCAGCCAGTTTTATCTAGTCTACATCCTCACTTTTGTTCACTTATATCTAGATACACTTTTGACATGTTTGTCCCAAGTTTTGCAATATTTGCTACAGTGCCATGTCTGCTGAAGGGAGGAGAAGAAATAATTCCATTTTCAATAAGGAAGATGGAGCCTGGATTTAGGAAAAGTTTTTTGGCTAAATAGTGATACACTATGGCAGTTGATCACCGTATTGTCTATAACAAGTTTTTACATATATACACATATGGAGAGAGCTCATCTAGAGCGTTCTCTTTCCTGGCTTGTGTGAGGCTGGTTCATTCATATTTTCCCCAAAGTTCTATTTTTTTAAACCTCTTGATTTTTTGTTTTCGTTTCTTTTTGCTTGTTTGGGTTTTTTTAACCTGAGTATAATTTGCTTTCATTTTTTAACAGCATCACATTGCTGTGTATCCTTCTCAGGTGTTCAGCTGCGAGACTAGGAAAACAGCACATAGCTCTATGCCTAAACTTTGCTGATTAGTTGCCAGCTACAACTTCAGCTTGATTTACTGTTGAAAGTTTCTTGGGGTTCCTTTGTGTTCCACTTTTTTGCTTTGCTTGACCATGGATCATTTTCCAGAATAGTTTCACTGATTATTCCCAATCTAGTGAAACCTGCAGAGGTGAGGTCACTCAATGCAGGAGTGACCTTTGACGCTGAGGTAGCAGCAGCCAAGGCAATTGTCCGACGTGAGCTTGGTTTATGTCAGCTACAGCAAGCTTAGGGCACTTGAATTTTGAATGAGTATGTCCATGTGTGGGTTTAATGAGCGCTTCAGACTCTTGCGTATTAGTTTTGCATCATTAGTCATAGAATTGTCTTTATTTTCCTGAGTGTTTCTTAGGCAAATGAAGTCTGAGATTCTAAAAAGTTGTCTTGTGAGGATAAGGAAGACCCACCTTGTATTTCATATTTTGTATTTCATATTTTCTGTATTTTATACTTTAGAAAGCTACCAGGGCAAAGGGTAGAAGTTAAATTATCTTAGTGGAAAGGCCATACTTTCCTAGATAAAAATAAAAAACAAACCCAAGGTTAACCTTTAATTTGTTGTCCAGCTGATACGCAGTCAGTTAATACTAGTTGTGATTCTGCACTGGAACAGTACATTGCCATGTAGAGTGGCCGCAGTAATAACAAATGGGAAGTTCATGTGACTTCAAGTGGAGAAGCGTTAGCTTGAGTCTATGTCACATAGTTAAAACCTAAAATAAAGACAAGAATATAAAATATTGTAAATACCAACGTTAGTCTGTGTGATGATGCCTCTTCTAAACAGAGACAATTTTTTGACCTTCTCAAATTTATCCTTAGCATATGTGGTTATGATAGTGGCTAGAGAGTTTTGACCATGAGTAATAGTTGTAACTATACAACAAAGCCTTTTGTAGTGCATACAAGTTAGTAACTTAGCTTACTGGGACAGAAGAAGTACATTTTAATTTAGCTTGAGGCTTAGAACAATGGACCCCAAGTCTTATTTTAGTGCTTCCATGAAGCCGTGAATAATTTGTGCCTCTTTTGTGTACAAGCTTACACAGTAAGCTTACAGTATTTTATTTGAGAGTTTTAAATATAAGAATGAATTTCAAGATTTCATTTGATATTCCTGATGTTGCCCATTTTTACATAGCCATTTTGCATTCATCAGTTTGTCAAAGTTGGAGCATAAATGAGAAGTAAAAATGACCATCACGCTACAGTTGGAATCACAAAAGAATCTGAGATTTGTTAATAAATACAGTGCTTACTGATGTATTAAATCCATGAATGAGGAGGAGGGCATTGGGCAGAATTCTGTGTATTAAGAATCTGATCAGGTAGCTAATTTAAGAGATTGTTATTAGTGATACCTCTTAGCACTCATGCATAATTATGCTATCTTTTCACTATTACACTTTCAAACTCCTTAGAGATTCTTAAGTAATTTTATTTCCTGCCATTTTACAGTTCTAAGTAATAATGATGATGAGAAAACAGTTACATAGTTTTTTTTCTCAAGTACCAGGTGCTGAAAGCAACTGAGAATGTCCATGGATTTTATAGTGGTTTCCAGTGCATCTCATGTGAGCTTCTTCATTCATCATATTTGTCAGATTTACAAAGATAATATAAATGATTTGTGGTCAAGAGATTGGTCTGGAGCTCAGAAATGTAGGTCTACCTTTGCTTGTAAACCAGCTATATTATTTCTGGTTCGGGTGCTTCTTGCCACCTCATTTAATGCTTTTTGGGTGAGTGTATCCAAGCCATTTTTAGTACAAGGTAGAGCAGTTTCTTGAAATCATCAGTTCCAGGTTGCAGCAAGTGACAAAGTGGTGGTTGCTTCCGGAACTTCAGTGCTGTGTTTCTTACCACATTTCTATCTGTGCTTTGAGATTTGACTCCTGCTGTTATGATTTGAATTTTGTGTGCCCCTCCTCTGTCTGTAAAAGAGCTGACCTCTTCCTGCTACTTTTCTCCTTCTTGGTCTCTATTTGCATAATGATTTGTTCATAAGCTGTTCAAAAGTGGTTATTCATGTCTTTCAAGGTGTGACTGCATGGCATCGAACAATGTAATGTAAAAGTGTGTGAGCTAGTTTGAATGCTGGAAGCAAGGAAAAATTATAGAAAAAGTCTTGGATGGGACAGTTCCTTCTCCCTGTAGGATAATTTTTGACAATATTGCTCTCTACAGATATTTGCCTGTTCTGGGACTCCACAACCCCCCAGGTTTTTCATTTTAGTGCTTCACTATTCATTATTTCTGTGGCATACAAGGCAAGAGGTGTTTAAATTGTAGCTAAGAAGAGCCAAAACTGGCATTAAGAAAAGCTTTCTAACAGAGAAGCCAGATTCCTTTCTCTTTTCAGTAGTCTTTTATAACATTATGGATTGGAATGTCTCAGTCTTCTCTAGGCTAAACATTCCCAATTTGCTTAGTCTTTCCCTTGAGATCATGCTTTTCCAGAACTTAACTGCTGTTCTCTGTGCTTTCTTTTTGGAAATTTAACATTTTTGTGGTGTCCAGAACCAAATGCAGTACATTACTCCAGCTCCACTTTTATCATCTTGAAGTACAACAGAAAGATTATGTCATGAAGCTTGCGGGTTCTGCTGGTGTTCTGAAATGCCACTTTAATGTTACCCTGCTGTTGCAAAGGAGCCTTTGTTTAATTCATGTTCAGTTTGTGAAACATGTACATTCCTGATCTTTCTCTCTTATATGTGAATTATTCATGTCATTGAATTACTCATGCGTAATTCTAGAACCTCCCAGTTGATTTTCCTTGTTGAATTTTACCCTCTTGCTTTCAGACTTCATTCTCCCAGTTAGCTGCAGACATTTTCAGTTCTATTTAGTCTGTCCAGTACTTGCAGTTCCTTCTAGTTTTGTGACACCTTCAAGTTTGATGTACATTTTTTCTTCTCTAAATATTTGGATTATTAATGAGAATATTGAAATGATCCATGAACAGTTGATAGTATTCTTCTGTGTTCAGAATAGTTCATAATTCCTTTGGGTGATATCCAGCCAGTTGGTAACTCTGTTTCTCATACAGCTTTATTTAAGTTGGTACTACTCTTCGCTGTAGTCTGCCAAGCAAAGACAGACATCCAAGTCAATGTATTTGTACTTTGCAAGTCAGTATTGGCTGCTGCTCATTTTCTGGTTGTTCTGGGGGGCTGTCTGTGTTTCTTACTGGGAGGTAAGTGCTGAAATATAATATGCTTGATTTAATTTAATATGTTTTTTTTTAATTCAGTCGCTGTGTTTGCACATTTCTAAGCTCTAGTATCTCTTTTCTGTCCCCAGGCTGCTAGTGTGCAGCTTCCTCAGACTCTTCTGCAGGGATTCTGAAAGAAACCTTAGCAGATCATGACATTGGAAAACATTGAGTTTTCAGAAGCACACTATCAGCGCAGCTATTTCATCATCTAACCCAAGTTTCACCTTATATTGCCATGGTGGTGTGCTACTCTGCCTTTGCTCATGAACTCACTGAGTAGATGTTTGTGTAGTGCATAATAGAGTCAGTAGGTATTATTTTAATGCGACTAATAAACAATTAAAATAGTAACAGAGTGCTTGCTGTAAACACTAGGCAGATGGGCTGCTCTTGGAGATTGTGGATGCTCATAGGAATCAAGAGGGTCATGAGTTAGTTTCAGATGGCACTGATTACTGTGCAGAGCATCTTCAGGAGACTTAATCACTCAAATCTAATTTAATCCTTTAAAAGCAGAAGTTAAGTATGACTTCAAAGGCATGTAAGACCTGTTGGTTAACTTCTGCCCTCAGGTTTATGAATTTCACCTGGAAATAGGAGTTAAAACAATACCTTGCTGAGAAACGTACCAATTCCAGGTTTTGTGTAAAATGCTACTCAATGATGTGATGGATGTAAGCAAGGAGACATTGGATAAGACAGCATGTTGCTGTGAAATAGAACTCTGCAGAAATGAGGTTCTGATATTGAAATATCGAGAGATGTACCAAGTATCTCCTTGCCTAGCACTAATGTACCAGTTCTGAAAATCATGAGTGGCATAATACTATAATAGAGATTGATAAAAAAATTGATGTCCATTTACCAGTCTTCTTATTCCTCTTCCCCTTCCTTTTTCTTCCACCCTATATTATGAGTTGCAAAAATTGCTTTGGTAGAAACAGAAGACAGACAACTGACTCCTTCACAAAATCACCCAAGTTGACTTGGCAGCATGCTAGGCTTTGTGTTTTTCTGCCCGCCATTTTAATAAAAACCTCCTCAGTTATTTGGTTTTTGCATCTTTGATTTCAGCTCCTTGGGGGAATCAAGACCCTGTTCTTGATTTAGTGAGACTTTACTGTCCGGATGTAAACGGTATTTTTTTTCGGTAATGTATATCAGACTCACCAGACTCATCAGTAATGTATCAACTCATCAGGACTTGGAAGGGAAAGCGACTTCTCCCTGAAGCTCCAAAAATCCTGAAAGAGAAAAACACTGATTGTTTTTGGTTTAGAGCATCTCATAGCTCTTAAGGCAACCTTACAATTTTTGGGAGAGCTGAGTGATTTTGAGTATGTGGCTTGGCATCATGTAATCGTTTACTATACCGTCTGCTGTAATTCCAGCAAGAGATGCTCCCTTTGACATCCCTACCCCAAAACATTCCTTATAACCCAACTTCCAAGCTCTGCAGTCATGCCTTCTAGTGGATAAAGCAGGCTTTTAACATGTCCAAGAAGCCATTAGAGACAAACCTCATATCCGCTATATTTAAAATGCTGTTCAAATCTGTTGTTGTTCTGATGTTGCTCTCCAAGAACATCCTAAAACATATATGTAAAAGAGTTGTAATGAGAATTAGAAATACCGCAGACTGAATGTCTCCGAAACCATTATGAAAGTGGCTGCATTGGAACTGGCAGCAGTTGGTGAGTGAGTAATGATATGATGGCAGTTTCAGCTCAGGCAGGGAAGATGCTGTGTTTGCCACATGTGAATTAATATAGTGATGCTTTTTACTGTTGAGGGATTCACACAAGGGTTTTTTTAAGAATATTTGAAGTAGAAAAGACGAGGAGAATAGATGAACCCATCTTGCAGACAGCTGCTTTTTTGAGCTGATGAGCTAAAAATCTGCTATAGCTGGGAAGCATCAAATCTGAAATTATAGCACTGCCAATGCTTGTGATAGGACATTTAAAATATCAGGTATGAGCTATGCCTGTCAGACAAGTAACCAGAAAAAGAATAAGAGGCAAGAATATCTGCCTGCCATGTGGACTAGGCTTTCCTGCTCCATGCCTATTTGTATTGTCACAGGTTTTTTTTTCAATGTGGTTCTGTGTGCATACTTTGTGAACATCAACCACCAATAGAAAATAAAATTGGGAAAATTTATTAAGGAAAAAGGGATGCAGAAAGTGATATTTAGAGTGCTAGAAGTAAGGAATTTATTTTTCATCATTCTCTGCTTTTTCTAATATGTGTACTAAAAGCTAAGAATAAACTCAGAGGCAAACTGTACATTTTTTGTTTAATTCTGTAACATCCATGAGACCAATATTTGATATTCAGTTACAGATGATATCTTGCTGCAAATTAAAAACTAAAGGATCATTACAAAAGCCTCTTCAGTATGTAGAAAATACACTTTAGGAGAAATCACATCATTGTTCATGTAACTGTGATTTTGTCAATTGTCATCATACTGCATTGAGCTATATTACATTACATCACATGTAGGTAGTAAGGGTAGTAGTAGTATTTCAGATTAATTTGGTGGTAAAATTAAGAATACCAAGTTCCTAAAATGAGAAAGAATATACAGACTGCAGCATCATACTCAGTTCTCTTGGAAATGAAGCGTGTGGAGAAGCAACCGTAAACATTTGCTTAGCTGGGATGTAGCTCATGCACATGGAGGCTGCAGTGATCAGAAAAGGAAATGGGGATGCTGCGTGGCTATAATCTATTGTTTGACATCCAGTGCCTGCTCCTGTGTAATTTACTTGCTTCTTTTAGTCACCTGACTGAAGACATTAAGTGGGCCACAGGGTAAGCCAGGAAATTCAGCTCTCTGCTTTCCAAGTGCAAAGCTCTGTTGTTTCCCCTTTCCCCTTCCCCCTCCTTCTCCCTTCACAGCTGGTCAGCACATGCACCGTAATTGCTTAGGCCAGGTAGGGCAGATATAGAAAGATACATATGGAGCACATGCGAATCTGCACTACATTTCTGGAATGCAGCAACAGGGTGAAGTTAATGTACAGCAAAATTTCTTTTTATGTTTAAAGTTTCCAAAACTAATAAAAAAAAGAGACAACAAATTCACTTTATAGCCTTTCCTTTTCTCTACTACTACTAACTGAGCGGGTTTGGGATTTTGCCAAAATATTACACATTGCTCAAGAAGATTACAAAGAAATCCCAGACATGCACTAGAGAGCTATTAAATTTAACATTTCTAAAAGATATTTTCAACAGCTCAGTACTTGTTAGAGCATTGTTTTCCCCAACTTTCAAAAGTTGCCACAATTCAGTCACAGATAAGAACTTCCAGCTTTTTAATTGATATATAAATTGAGTTTAAAACCAAATCCACTACATTTCCTGTGGTAAAGGAAACAGAGACTTTTCAGTTTGGTTTGTCCCTAATTTGAAAATCATGTTCTCAGGAAATCCTGCATAATTATTTTACGTAAACAGGAAAAGTAATTATTTGCTTGGGGCTCTGTTTGTGTGGATGGGGGGGCGCACAGAAATAGTGTAGATTCCGGAACTCAACGTGTTAACAAAAATATTGTAGAATAAAGCAAAACATGTTCCAAATAGGTGATTTCTCTGCCTGGTCATGGATGGGCTTTTATACGAGGGGTTTTCAAGTGCTGGATTTTTTTCCCTTTCGTATTCTTACCATTTGTTTGAATTTCATTAATGGGAGCAGGAAAGAGTAAAAAAGATGACAAGGTTGTAGCAAGGGTATCTTTGTTCCTCTTCAGGTGCTCTCGCCTTGTCTGCAAAGTTCCTCTTCGTCATCTGGAAATGAATGAATTGTAAAAAGCTATTGTAAAAATGCTGCAGGGTTTCAACCCTCACATCCTTCTCTTTTCTCACCCCCTCCAAGGCCCTAAATTTACTTTTAGCCATTTGCAATAGTTCAGTTAAAGGTTGAACTTCCCCTCCTGCTCCTTGTGAGCTTTTCTGATTTCACTTACTGTTTGAACAAGATATATTGGTCTTTGTTTTCTCTAGAGTTAGCATGAACTCTACGCTTCACACTGTTGATTTTGTTTTCACTTGGAAAATAGCGATACACAACTTGAGTATAAATTGTGCGCTAAGTAGGCTGGGGTTTCTTCGTGTGGGTGGAAACAATCTGTAGAGTTACTGTGGGAGCTGAACCCTGTTTAGTTATAAAACTTCTGAAACAAAAACCCAGAGATTTTTGAGGAACTATTTGCGGGTTGCTATTTTATTTTATTATTTTTTTTAAACCAGGATGTGATTCAGACTATTATTTAACGAGAGGACTCGACAACCTCACCAAATGTGGAGAAGAATGAAGTATGGGAGCAGGTGCATGCTTTATTTGGATTTGTTTGTGGCATTTTCTTCAAAGTTTAAAGTTCAGTGTATCACTCTAACAAACTGTGGTCGTGAACAGTTGTAGCTTCGGGGGAAAATTGGAAGCGGTGATTGTCTTAGCAGAAATTTTAACACTAAATTTGCTCAGAGGACATAGTTTAAAGTGGAAAATCAGGTTAGCTTCCTCTTCTGTTTTCTTAAGGGAAATCTGTGAGTTAATATAGTAACAGTGAAATGATAGGTATTTCTTTGTACGTTTTTAATCTAGTGGAACAGATTTAATCTGTAATCATTCTAAAAGGTATTTTAAGAATGTTAACCCAAAATGGTAATTATTAAGTAAGTGTACGTTGCAGTGAGATATGCTTTCTGTGTTACATAGCTACGTGTAGGAGGACTCAGAGTCCAAGGGTATTCTTTGGAGCGCGGAATAAGGTTTGAAATGTACGCTTGGTGAAGTCATACTTGTGTTAGATTAATAACATATTTACCTCTGCTAGATAGGGGTAAGGGGGTCAAGCTACTACAGAGCAGTTACCCCCGTCTCCTTTTTTTCCCTATTGTATTCTTTTTATAAGTACATATTCCTGAAAACTCCCATTGTATGTTCCCATTTCTCCCGTGGGATTCAGAAGTGGGGCTTGTCTGATGGTGAATTCTTGAGACACCGGTTTGAAGGAAGTAGTAGTCATTCCTTTTCATCTTTTAAGGTCAGGTTAGCTTTTTTCCTTTTTTCCAACAATTTTTTCAATGCTCTGTACTGTGATTATTTTTGTTATAAATTCTGCTGTGTTTTTAATAGTATGCTTATAAAGGTCTTAATAGATCTAAGGAACATATTTTACAAGGATTTCATTTTGTTTATAGAGATAGTTATTTTTTACATTCCTTCCCTTTTCCTTTTGTTTCTTACCCTGTTTTTCAGAAACCATTAAAGAATAACAACTTGGAGCAGGTATTGCCGAGTAGTTTCTTCCAAACAAGGGGAAGCTGGTAGTTTGTAAGAAGTAGCAGTTCAATTGCCCTCTCAAAATTTGTTGTTTATCTTTCCGTAGTCTTCACAGGATGCTGCAGTAAGCCCAGGACCCTAGTTCTTGAAAGCACTACAGAGCTTCCTATCTTGGAAAACTCTACTGAAGTGAAACTTCTTTTTGTATTCATTCCATCCATCATCATGCTCTTTCAATTTGTATCTTTGCCCAATAAATTCAGTATCAGCTACTTGAAGTAGCAAGTCTCCTATATCTTTTCCAAGTTTTACACTTCATACGTCAGCAAAGATTTTCTATAAACGGATGGAAGAGAAGCCAAACCTTCACACTTATTTTGCACTTAGAATGTAATTTTCTTCATTGTATCTGCTTTGATGAACTCTTTGTCTGGAACTACGGGTGGAGAAATAAACTTGAAAGAAGAGAGTTTAAATAAAATTAATTTCTGCAGTGATAAAGGCATTATGGTATCACATTTTCACTGGCAAAACTCAGGTCTTGTACTTGCAGCAAAATTGGCAGAAACAACTGCAGGCAATTACAGGCTTCAATTCATCAAGGTACTTAAGCATATGTCTAACTTTAATTGAGTGAGTAGTCGTTTCACTTCAGGGGATTATTCATGTTCTTAAAATTAGACATATGCTTAAGTAACTTGGTGAATCAAGGCAATAGTTACTCTCTTAATAGGATGGTGGATACAGAACAAACAAGTGTAACCTGTACTGGAGATGTTTTTTGATTGCTCTGGTTTTTAAAGGATAGTTTTTGGTGGGTATATTTAATAAAATACCAAGGCTTAGTAACTGTATAGCTTTGTGTTCATTTTCTATGGACGGCAGTTATTCTGTGTACAAAGAGCAAATGATCTCTTAAAAAAAGTGCATTGAACCTATGGAGGGCTGTTACGACTGCTCTCATGTAGGTTAAATGTATTTAATAAATCATTGGTTTATTTTACAGGACAGCAGCCCAGGGGCAGGAGTACTGTACGTTTCCTGCCAACTGTTGTTTGTTAAATTTGCTAATTTGATTTACAGGCATGGTACATACCACTACCAGTTTGCATCAAGTGACATACAGATTTTTTTCATCTGGAGAGTTTTCTTAACTATGTATGGTTGTAAGAGATTTTGTGTTTTAAGGATGCATTGGATTAGAGAACTCTGCTTCAGACTCTCCTTCAAACATTCTATGTGAAGGCTTAGTTATCAGTGAGATACAGATTGGTGTGATGGTATTCTGAGAAGTAAGCGTTGACCGGAAAGAAACACAGGAACATGCAGTGGTGAGTAGTTAAGAATTGCCAGTTCCAGTTACTTGTGATATAAAAGTGGAACATTGTTTTAGGCAAGGGTTTGCAGTAGGGACAATTGTGCAGCTTGAAAACCGAGGCTTTCATCCTGATGTGCAAGAAGGATGGGATTTTGCTCACTCAAGTTAGTTTTTAGCAAAATAAAAGAACCGATGAAGAATAAAACTAAGTTAAACTGCTGTCATAATCATTGATGCTGTACTGTTTAAGGTGTGCAATCACCTTATGTCCTACAAAGAGAAGCATGTACTCCTATGTCTAGTCAAAATAGAGGTGTTTGAACAGATTAGCCCTTTTCCCATTCAAATTTGACTTACTCTTCTGTTTCTTCCTTCAGTACATTCTGACTTTTTCTCAGTAAAATTGCAATCAAGTATCTGGTGTCACTCCAGTATATCAGAAGTATTCATTTAAGTTATATTTGTTTTAGTACTTAGGAACTACATTGGAGGTTAGTGCTAGGAAACTCACTTTTACTTATGTGATTCTAGCGTCTTGCATAAGTTTTGAAGTGGGAAATTGTATTGTTGTGATATGCCAGGTTTCTATGGCATCCTGCAAAAACCTCAGCATTTATACAAACTCAGGAAAAAAGAGGACTTACGATTCTGTCCACTGCTGTTGAGAACTTGGTCATAGTAGCATCAATTAAAGCTATGTAGAACAGGCTTAGGAAACAATAATGAAGATTGCGTATGTGAAAAGGATTTTTTGTTATGCTAGAAAACACGAGTAAAAGGCTAGAAATATCTGTAAGTGGAAGTGAGTACATCGTTTGTCAGCTGACCTCTGAGGAGGTCATCAAACTGAAGAATTTGGCACTTCAATTTCTGTTTATTGGATAATGGGAACATATAGCTAGGGTTTTTCCTGTTAATGAAGGAAATGTGACCCAGGTGTACAGGAAGGAGCAAATGAATAGTAAAGGGATGAGGTTCACATATCTGATCGAGATAAAGTATGTTCGATAACTCTTATTCCATCAGTTCTTTTCACTTATGACATCTTACTGCCTTTTTCACTGCCAAAAAATAAGTGGACAGAATGCTGTGGAGATGCATAATGGACATAAAATTAAGCAGCTGTATTTTTTGTGAGAAATAAACCAAACAAAAGAAGTAACCAATTTTGTTGGTTACAACAGACTTAAAATATTCATGTTTTTTTTTAGGTATGACCAAAATATTTTCTCAGGAGCCTCTGCATAACTTGGACAAATTGAAGTAACTGCTTAATTGGAAGATGTCTTATAATCCCATTGACATACTAGAACATGATTAAGAGGTGGTTAGTTAGAGCATGATATGTAGCCTATTGGAATCTTGAAGCAAGCATGCAATTATGAAACACATTTAAAGCTGCTGATTGCATGTATGGATGAGACTTTGAAACCAGGAAATTCTTTCTTATCCTTGCCCTGCCTTATCTAATACTCCTGTTTGTTCCATTTCAGATGAAGTGTTGCTGTCTCTCTCCATTTGAAGTCTTCTCAAGACAAATTTAGTAGATACTTACGTATTGTATGCAGTTATACCACTCAGTTAAGATACTGAGGGATACTTTGCAAGACTGACAATACCTTGTTAAAGGAACAAATTGTGAATTGAGGCTTGCAGGTTGTCCTCTGAAGGATACTGGTAAATCCATATTGTTGCCTGTTCGTAGTGATGTATAAACCGGAATTGCAGGTAGAGAAAAATCTGCTGTAAAGTTCCTTTGCCTTGTAAGGTCCTTGAGGAGCAGCACTGAGTTGGGCTCATTTCTCGTCTACTTGCAGTAATATTGATGGAATATTCATAAATCCAGAGCTGACTTGGGGCAAGTCTTAACTTGAATAAAATACTGAAATACAAGTAAAATTATAAAAGATGTAAGTGATAAACAATTCTTACTCACTGGGAGAAGACTGAAAGGGATAAACTTCTCTTCTGGAGGATGTGAGCAAATAAATCTCTTTCTGTGGTTTTGAGTGTGTTTTATAACACGCTGTTGTTTTTTGGATATATAGAGAACGAAGGAAAGAAAAAATAGGCCAAAATAGGCAAAAGAAAGAAAAAAATAGGCAACTCTGAATAACAATAGTACCACTTTTAATAGTATAAGAACAAACCCTCAGTGCATGGGATAAGAATTTCTTCAGTACATGAAGAGTCTCTTGAATCATTTATGGGTTTGTTATGTGACCTTTGTTTTTTAACTTTCAATTGTTCTTGCAAGTAGTGATGAAATAGTTCTGAATTGCAATGTATATGCCAGTGGGAAGAAAGCCGAGATTCTTCTGGGGCTATGAAAGTGCCACAAATATTCAAGCTTTTCTTTTAATGCCAGGAATCAAAAAATAGCGTATTAGATAGATCCCTTTGACAGCAGGTGCTTCCTCAAGTTTTATGAACTGTATATGTAAAAGTAAAAAGCATAGTTGAAGTTAAGCAGTATTGATCGATTCCCAACCAGGAGAGATTTCTGATGGAGATGATTCTTTCTGTGTGATGTAGAGTACATGCTGACTTTTTAACTGACAGAATGTGGTGACTCACTGGCTAATGCTTTAAAGCATTTCAGCACGTGCCAGCTGGAACATTCCTAAACCTGGGCTGCTTAGTCAGAGCTCTGTGTCAAGTACAGAATAATTACTTTTCTAACTTCAGGTGGAATTCTTGTGTTGCATATTATGTAAGAATTGTAGAAAATTCTCTGTCTAGGTGGAGCTACGGCTCCAAGTCGTGAAGAGTTCATTTGATCTTCAGAGTAAGAGAACATAATGGTTTTGGACACTGTGAGTTTCTGTGATGTACTTGTTGATTGACCACATATGGAATGGAAGAGGTGTACGTGGAAGCGATGTCAGGGCACTGAAATTGGAGTAGTAAATGGAAGAGACTGCTGAGGTGAAGAAAAATACATAGCTGGAGAAAAAAAATAAATGTTGGGAAAATGTATCTATGCACACTGAACCATGTTGAACATCTTTATAGAAGAGTAGCAAGTATATATGTTCAGCAGTATTAGTTTCCTAATCTATATAAGATGCGTGGACTGCATTTGTCTCTGACTTGTATAGGCTGGTTTCATTTCACTTAGAGTGCTTGAGGGGTAAATTAACATAAAATATCACATTAAATTTAGTTATAGTCATTCATTTACAAATCAGAGTAGGGAAATTCAAAGCTGGGTTTGAGTAATAAGAACATTTTTCTAAAAAGTAAAACCATACAGCTTTTGTTTGACAATTTTATAACTTGAAAAGACTCTGATTTAAACCAAACTAAACTGGAAGAACGCTTGTGGACTAAAACTTCTGAATGTAGGGTTTCAGCCAGGAGTATATTTTTTAATGACAGAATTACAGGCTTCTGAAAAATGAGTTTTGAAGTAAGGTTATTGAAGTCCTTCAAGGCAGAGATAGTGTAGTTTTTTGTAAGACATAAAATCATGGAATCATAGAACAGTTTGGGTTGGAAGGGACCTTCAAAGGTCATCTAGGCTGTGTGTGTGGTTAATAAAAAGAGAGTCTTGTGTGGAAATTATCTATCAAAAGTTAATTGAAAAACATAAGAGTTCCTATTTTTCATTAATGATTTATAGCATTTTGTAATTTAAAATCCATTTTCAAGTCCAATTTCTTTGTCTAGTAAGCAGTGCTAACGAAAGGGCTTCGGGCTGCGTTGTCCTTATCAGACTGACTTGGTCCAAAGTAATGCAAACTTTCCTGAAAGGCCCTTACCTATTCTCTGGATGTTTGGTTGATGTTGTCCTGAAGTGTGCATGTGTCAGTTATGTTAGTGTTTATACTCTTAAAGCTTACACTTGTTGTGGTGTACTGCTTAGTACTGAGAAGTCTTAACACGTGGGTAAGATTATGCATGTATATGTGTGCTTGGTTTACGAAAAGTTGAGTGTAGCACTGACAGAGACATGCTTTTTCTTCTGCTGGATTAGTTTGTGCACTTGTATGAGCATCTTTAGGAGCGTTACTCTTAAGAGTATGTTCTCAAGAGCTACAAGTAGGTATTTTGGATGCCTTTATTTCCTATTTGGCAATGCGATCCTGAAAATGAGTTACTAAAAGATATGTTTATTAAAGTTTATGGACAGAGAAAATGACTTCTGACCTCTTTTCCTAAGTCACTCGACATATAAAGGATGCAAGGACTCCATGTGTGTATTCCATGTACTCAGTGCGCAGATGGCATCAAGCTATAAAGGAAGATGTTCCTGCAATCAAATAGTGTTTGAAAGTGGTAGCATTTCAATCCTGATATAGAAGAACTTCCGTATTCAGATGAGTTTAAGGATGTGCTTAATTTGATTCACATAAGTTCTTACTGAAGACAATGAGACTTAGAATGTAATATTTTCATTTGGAAGGGACCTCCATTGGTTTAAGTGTTCCACAAAACACAAATCTAAGAATATATTTAAGTGCTTTTTTAACCACAGGTAACAGGGTAGGATTCATACTTACTATCTTCTTGAGACAGATAAAATGCATCAAAATTTAGTAAAGATCTAAAGAAGTATTTTTGAAGGGATTCTTAAAAGCAAAGCAGGCACAATTTGTTCCAAATGTAATGTGAATACTTAAAATGTAAACCAGTTCCACAGTGTCTAAATAGATTAACCAAAAACTTGCAAAACCTAGAAACTGTTTGTTCTCATGGTTTTATCTGAAAATGTTCCAATATCAATAAACAGAAACCTGAAAGAAATCACAGAATGGTTGAGGTTAGAAGGGGCCATTGCAGGTCATCTAGTCCAACCTCTCTGTTCAAGCAGGGTCGCCTACAGCACATTGCTTAGGATTGCGTCCAAACAGCTCTTGAATATCTCCAGGGAAGGAGACTCCACAGCCTCTCTGGACAACCTACTCAAGTGAAGTAGGTTGAGGCTTCAATCAGCCATTCCTCCAGCCATTGATGAGTAAGTTAAACAGTACTGGACCCAGTATTGATCCTTGGGGGATACTGC
Organism: Psittacus erithacus; assembly: GCA_009867235.2. Taxonomy (NCBI): domain Eukaryota; kingdom Metazoa; phylum Chordata; class Aves; order Psittaciformes; family Psittacidae; genus Psittacus; species Psittacus erithacus. Next base: position 21,693 of record WYDI02027518.1, on the reverse strand, counting down.
TAGTTACATGTGTCCAGCTAGAGTCATCTGTGCCACTGATCAGAGCCTTCTGAGACCTGCTATTCAGCCAGTTCTCAATCCCCTCACCATCCACTTGTCCAGCCTGTGCTTCCTGAGGTTACCTAAGAGAATGTCATGGGAGACTGTATCAAAAACCTCACTGAAATCCAGGTAGACAACATCCACTGCTCTCCCCTCATCTTTCCAGGCAGTTGTCCTGTCAAAGGCAATGAGATTGGTTAATCATGATTTCGCTTTGGTAAATCCATGCTGACTGCTCCTGATCACCTTCTTGTCTTCCATGTGCTTGGAGATGGCCTCTAGGATGAGCCTTTCCAGGGATTGATATGAGGCTGGCTGGCCTGTAGTTCCCAGGGTCCTTCCCCTTGCCTGTTTTGAAGACCGGGGTGACACGTTCTTTCTTCCAGTCCAAAGGCACCTCTCCTGATTGCATAGCCACAATATAAATACCTTGATAAAGTAGTATCAACAATGAAATAGCTGTTGTTTCTAAGGCTAAAGAGACTACTTGCAGCCTACAGAATCATGATACTCATGATTTTCAAATTTTAAGACAAGTTAGTCTAATTGTTGGTATTTCTGTAGCACTAGGGAATGTTTATGTAGTGGCATCTAGGCTACAGTCAGTACTTGTGCTAAAAGCTAGTTCAAGTTCTCTCTATTTAATCTCCAGTTTGTTCTGTAATTGCAGTATCTTTCTCCCAGTTATAGTTCTTTAGTTACAGGAAGAAGGACAAAATAAATTTAGACCTAAATGAGTGGAAATTCACTTTTCTACTGTGGTAACCATAGCGTACCTGCTCACTCCCAAGAAACACTTGTGGCAAGCTGCTCTCATTTTACTGCTGTATCTTTCTTCTTAGCTTATATATATTTATCTCTTCTAGGAGGTTGATCTGATCTTATGATATGTTGTTGAGATATGCATTTCAAAGAGAACATAGTTTATGTTGGAGTTGTTGAAGTAGTTAGACTTACTAAGTGGTGTTTGGTGAGTTCTCTGGAAGGATGACTAAGCATCATACACAACCTGGTCAACATCTCTTTCTTCCACTGTCTTTTGCTCAAGCGTATGAAACATGTCCCGTCTCATTTAGATGTGGAATCTGGGGTTTGACAGGTTGGCAAGCACCCAAAATTGCAACCATAGTAATGAGTGAAAAAGGTTATTGTGAATTTTGCTTAAATCTGTCATTTTCCGAAGTCGAAAAATTATTAGGGCAAATGAGTTTATTTTAGATTACACTTTCAATTTTTCATGCAGATGAGGTTAATAGCTGAACAATGCCTCTGGAGCTGAATGCAGATGTATTTCTGTAGTTTGTTCTGTGCTGTAGAGGCATAAGCAGTCATTGGTACACTCTGTTTATCATTATTACATAATACTTGATTAGAATTTGCGATTGTTGTACATCTCATACTCATTTTTTTATGGAGTGGGGTGCAAAGTATCTGTTATGTCTAAAAATGGGGAAGGTAGCATGTTGCTTTCTGAGGCCTTGGTAGGATTATGGCTGATAGTAGCTGCGCTATACATCCAGCCTTTGTAGCACACATTCTGTCCAGCGTCAGTAACTTATGATCTCTGTCCCACCTTAGGTACTGCATCTCACTGAACTGGTCTATAGGCAGCAGAATCCCTATCACCCATGTGTGTGAACACTGGAAGATGTATTTGTCATACTGTAATATTTCGAGTATGCTAGCAGGATACTTAGCCTACAGAGCTTCCTTCAGATCAACAAATTCAACTCATTTGTTTAGCCTCTTTTGGTAACATCTGTGTTTGGAAACTGGAATCCTTCTTACAAGTCGTTTTTAGAGAGTTCTCTGGAAGAGTGACTTGGCTACATTCACATCCTGGTCAGCATCACTTTTCCCTGCTATGACATTTGCCTGAGTGTATGAAAAATATCCCATTTCATTTGGTTGCATAATGTGAGTCCAAATTTAGTACTGATTTCAACTTTCTGTTCATAGCCCTTTTTGGCTCATTTTTCTTCCAGGAAAGCTAAAGCCTGGCCAGGTATACCAGTTTTTCAGTCTTTTGCAGCAGCTCTTAGTCTTAGTGATAATGTATCAATGCCATTGTAATTAAATATGAGTCGCAGTTCTCTAGGCAATAGGAGCATTGTCCTCTGACATATGTGATTCTTTCTTGCTCCATACTCTTAAAATGACCTGCTGCCATCCTGTCAAGGAAAGAGCTGCCTGCTTTTAAGAGAAAATCTTTCTAGCGCTTCATATCTTCCATTCGTCGGTCTTAGGACCACAAAGGACACGCTGCAGTGAATCAAGTCCAGAGATCGTATTCGCGTGTATGTGCCTTTCTTCTCACTGTGATTTTAAGGAAAATCTGTCTACAAGTGATGAAGAGCCCAGAAATGTTTTTACATTATTTCTTCATGTGCACTGTCATTTGGATCGAGAACTTTTGTGTGAGGTTGATGGGTAAGTAGGAATTAAGTAGGACTTACAGTTTTGCTATTTCGTATGTTGACTGTAGATGAGAGATTTAATGGGACCACTGAGCAGCCAACAGGTGCTGTTTAACCTTACTCTGTGCACTCATAGCATGAAATAAATTATACACCTGGTATTGACCCACCCAGTGTACATGGGACATGTAAATTTGATTTCCTGTTAAGGAAGGGATTGGTTTTAGTTATCATTTTGACTTGTGATTTGTATTTATTATCCTTTAAAGACAAAGAATTTTCACATTATTGTTTTCATTGCTTAGTGTAAGCAAATTCAGTATATTTGGCCTTGAGTTAGAATTGTCTTCTTTTGATGCTAAGAGTCTTTGGCTGCTTTTCATGATATGAAAGATTCAATTAAAATGTATTTCTACAGTTTCTAAACTTATGAGTTCTAAAGTCACTTGCAGGCAAAGAAAATTAATACAATGTGAAAATTCCATTGTTTTTGTAATCTCAGAACCACCCATAAGCTGTATGAAAAGACACGATTTTTAATCCTTTTTTCAATTGGCGTTCACTGAGAAAAAACTACAACTCTGAATCCAGTCAAATAGTGATACACAAAGAAAGTGCTATGGGGTAATACTGAAGAGAACAGATTGTGGGTCCTGTAAACCTCTTTTTCTTTTTTCCCCCCCTATTTTTCTGCTCGCTTTTGTATAACCTGTCATCTTTATTTATAGTAAGAAATGAGTGATATTTTTATCACTCTAATAAAAGTGTGTTATTACTACATTATTGAAATAAAATTCTTAGTGCAGAATAGTTCATGATTTTCTGCACCAGGATGACATACTGCATGAGGGACACACTGCAAAGAATGTTCGGTTTTATGATATACACAGGGATGCTGTCAGTTGCTTGAATTTTTCGGGGCATAGTGTAGTAAATGTCAAGAGCCTTTGAAACATTTGAAGCAGATGTTCTGCTGCCAAACTGAAGCATTTGAACTCAAAATGAAACAGTTCCCTTAAACCTTGACATTAAGTCTTAACAGTTTCACTTCCCAATTGGATGTGGTATGAAGAAGATAAATAATAGAACTGTAGCAGGATAAAATATTTATTCTCCCTTGAGGTGGGGAAGAAAAACATGTTTAGCATTTGCTTTGCAATTTTATTTGTTCTGGCTCGTTTCCCTCTTATGCTCACATATATACAGTTCCAGGCACATGTTAAAAGCAGTAACTAGGGCTTGGCTGGAGCTCGGTGTCCTTCCTCTCCCCTTCCATTTCATTCGATGTTTCTTTCACAACTTCCCTTAAACTCCCTCTTTGTCCCCATGTTCCTTTCAGGAAGTATTCATCAAAATGCTCTCGCTTGTCCAAAGTCTGTCAACTTAACCAAACAGATCAGTTCCTATGGAAGTCAGTGTCAGCCTTTTCAAATGGGAGTGCCATACTTAAACACCTCAATAAAACTGGCTTGAATTTCCCAGGCTCTCATTATCTGCTGCTCCCATTGACACTGGTGACAGTGTGTGTGTGCTAAGAGGTCACAGTAATTAGGTGTCCACCTTCACTTTGGAAAAGTCAGGCTCCATTTCCTCTGTCTTATGAATGTATTCTCATCATGAGGGTTTCTGACATTTTAGTTATTTTTCTGGCTCAATCCAAGTATCCCATCCTATATACGTTAGTCTTGCATGCTTTGCTGCCTGACTGGTGGCGTCATGCTATGAACACTCAGAACCAAATAACAAGCTTTTTCGGTCCTGTCGCTCATCCCACTACTATGAATTCTGTGGCACTAGTTTTGAGCCCTTTGCCATGTGTACTCTTGCGGTACTCTGTGCTTTTCTCTCACACCTTGCCCAAGGTGAGTCAGTGCTGTCTTCAAACCCTCCCTGCTTAAGCAATGCTGAGGAAAATATTTAAAAGTGGGCTGTAATCTCTTTGCTCTTATCTGACGGCAGTCTTCCCTTCTGTGACTGCTTGTCATCTTCTGTGAATCCATCCAATTGGGAAGCATGCAGGTTTGGGAGAGTGGAAGATAATTCAGTGGATAGTGCTTTTTCTCCTTTCCTTCACTACTGAGAAAAGGTGATACGGACCATGGAGAAATTGTTACCCCTGCAGCAATGAAGCAGTGACCTTGCAGAAAAAATGCAGTTTTGTTCAATAAGCACAATATCATACACACATAAATACATACATATATAGAGAGGGAATTAAGTCTATGCTGATGCATAAATTATCTGTACTTACTGAATTTTCCCTTTCTTTCCAGCTAGGCGCCAAAAAAATGCTCTGTCTCTTTTGGGGAAAAGGTTGACAAGAGGTAGATGTGCAGCATCCAGTTTCATGTGTAAATTAATGGTTAACAGTATGATCACTCTATAAGCTTTGTAAAAATACGTGTGCTTGAAAGCAACGTGTACTCTTTTAAGGAAAACGAATCTGCATCATTAGTATGGTACAGCATGTCTAGTATTTTTTGACCATGGGTGGGGTATTTTTGTTCTATAATAAGGTCTGTGTAGCAAAATTGGCAAGAAAACTGTACCATATACTTGACTAAATCTTGGAGCCAGACAGTACAAGCTCACTTTCAGTGGTAACCTTATAAAGCAATGCTTTTAAGTGAGGGAGCAGTACTTAACACAGACTTTATAACATCTTGTACTGGGATTATGTATTGCTTGTTGAAGTATGGTTTCGTCTGCACTGTTCCATCTTCTAATAATCTGGCTGCTTCATTTGGCTTCCTACTGCAGCCTTGTTTTAGGGAAGCAAATGTTTGCTGTATAGCCTGCAAAGCACCTAATGATTTCTTCAGATCATCCTCTGTTTAACCCCTTATAGAATAAAAACGTCCCATGAGTTTTATATGCTCATCCTTCTGAAGGCTTATTTTGTCTGATATTTTACAGTAGCTGTCTAGAAAGATCTTTCATGGGGTGAGCATAAAAGATATCTTCAACACACAGCTTTGTAAGGGTGGAATAGTGGAATTCTGATCAAACTGCTTGGTTTCTGTATTTTCAGTGGCCTTGGAAACAAAAAAAATAGCAGCAATTGCAGGTATTTTTTTTCCCAGAAATGTAGAATGTAAAGAAATTTGATTTTTGTCTTATGAGCGAGTAAATTTAGTCCTAGGACCATCACAGTTTGAAGATAAATGTCAGGTTAGGAGGCGTGTACGCACACATGAACCAGAAAGTTTTTGTGTAGCTTTTATAATATATATATATATATATACTTGAACTTGCGCATTTATAGGTTGTAGATATTACCTACCTGAGTGAGGCTAATTCAGAGGCAGTTACTGTTAGGAATAGTTACAGCTGTGCTAGGATCTGCTTAGATGTGCATCTGTATGTGTAGTTAGATATTTTGCTTTAGCAGTAATCAGTATTGTCACCATCATTATCAAACTTCTTTCTATCACTTCTTTTCCTCAACATCAAAGGTTCTACAAAATAAGTACATCTTATTACATTTACAGTGTAAATGAGGAGGCTGACACAAAAATGAAATACCTTACCTGAAGTCAGTCACCAGCTAGCAAAAGTCCTGTTAGAAGAACCTGAAAAGGCACCAGTCTGTTTTAGGGTTTTCTCCATTAGGCAATACTGCATCTCATTTGGTAAGGTCAGTTGCATGATAGTTAAAGAATAAATTCATATTCCTTATGCTTTTTGTGGGGATTGCTTAACCTGAAGGTGTGTTGCAGTACAAATATATTCAAATGCAGTGACGTTTGCACCCTGAGGACAGTCAGCGAAGCAGGTTGCCTGGAGAGTTTGTGCAGCCTCCATCCTTGGGGACTTTCAAAAACTGATTCAATAAAACCCCAAGTAACCCATTCTGATCTCTTAGATGACCCTGCAGGAGGATGAACTGGAGACTTCGTGAAGTCCCTGCCAGCCTGACTTGTCCTGTGGTCCTGTGATCATGGTTCCAGAAAAATTGTCCCCCTCTCCTCAGTTCTGTTGTTGGGTGGAGCAACAGGAGAAGGGAATAACCACAGCAGAGCAAGCTTTGTGGTTATTCTAGTCATATTTTGTAGGGAAGGCAATGCCGGCAGTGGCTGATGGTAGTGTTGTTTTGCAAATTGGAGCTGAATGGCAAAGGCAGCAAAATGAAGTGCAAGTGGGAATATTGGGCAAATGGGGAAAAGGAGACAGGAAGGCAAAGGAATCTCCCCCCTTCTGTAGTATAAAGGAGTCACCATACATGTATAAAAAATAGTTTGGAGATTCTCTTTAATCACCAGTGACATCTGGTACGGCTCTGCCTGAAAGCATATAGCAACTGTGGTCTGAGGAGGACTGCCTAAAACTCTTCAAGACTGTTTTTAAAGTAAAGTTTTAGCCTTTACTGTTTCCATGACAATGCTTCAGTAATACATTTATGAATGGAGACTTTATAGGGAACAAATGGGAAATAAGAATGTGATTCCAGCCCTTTGGAAAAAAGGTGCAATAAAGATCAGGAGTTACGTGAGGTGTGAGCCAGACCCCTTCTCCAACATAGTTGTGGTTTAGTTGTGCATCTTGGCTCAGCGTATGATGGTGTGAAAGCCATTAGTATGGAGAGATGAATGCTGTAGACCTACTGTGCTTCTACTCTGCAATGAGAAAGGGATGTTCAATGCAATGCTGCAGTCTGTATGTGACTGAGCTCTGTATTTTGATAGCTTTAAACTGCAGGTAGGGAAACAAGGTGGAGTACAGAAAAGAGAATTGCAAACAGTACTGTCACTGTAATACCCATTGGAGCCTGTATGCTTGCCTGGCATTCAGCCTGTTGGTAGGTGGTACTCCCTCAAACACTCCCTGCATGCTTTGCTGCATAGTTACGCTGCTTATGTACCAGGATTTATCATTTCAGTATTTTCTCTTTAGCAGTTTATTGCTATCTGTGCAGAAAGTGAATCCTAGGACTTCCGGGTGGTCTTACTTTTGAATATATGTAGCAAATGGCAGCTGCTGTACCCTAAGTATACGTGCAGAAATTGGGAACAAACTAGGATTAGCAGAAAAAAGCTCTACCCAGCTAGACCAATATAGCTCCTGATAACCATGTTGGGGGAAAAGAAGTAAAATTCATCTGTTTTTCAGCTATTGCAGCAGTATGCATTTTTCTATCAGCTTGGTACCTCATCTGTTCAAATGTGTTTTAATTTTCAGTTTAAGTACCATTTTACAAGTGTAACTGTTTAGCTTTCTGAATTTCGAGAGTAAGTATAGAACTCTACCAGCGTAGATCCAGTTTCTGAATAGTTACGGTAGGCTTTAGAGGAAAAGAAAGAAGGTAGGGCTTGAAAGCATAAGCCCATTTTTTTAACAGATTGACAACCTGTGGAGGTTGTCCATATTGATTCACCGGGGCTCCACAGGATGCACCCACTTTGAGGTGAGAGGAAGTTCACTTTCCCAAGCAGCTTATCTCACAGGCTTCCCTCAATGAGAGCAGCCAGTTTTCTGAACCGTATATGGTTTTAATGTAGAGCACTGCTGTCTTCTAGGGACTGAGGTGAGAACACCACAGGTTTTGCACTGAAGACATCAAATGGGACATCAACTTTTCAGTCAGTTAGGGGTGACTATATAAAACGTATTGTTCTCAAAGTGGTTATCTTTGATCTCTGAGAAGATTGATTCCTCCCCCCCGCAATATACTTTCTTATTTCCAGTAGAATCTCTTTTCTTGTTCCTTGCAGCCTGCCCCTTTTTTTACACGCATTTTCCAGTTTTCTCCCTTTCGGACTGTATCATGTTTTAAAATACATTTAAGATGCATTAATGTTTTCTTTGCTGTCATTTTCCATAATCTCATTAGCTTTTGTACAAAAGTGCAAGGCCTTCAGCTGTTGACCGAGCAGAAAATGCAAAGATGCGGATGAGCCAAACATCAGTAAAGTCCTTCTGTCTAAAATTAAAGAGTCCCATGCAAGTTTCGTACTCTCAAAAATAAAATAGGACCTGTAGGTTTGAAAAAAAAGAAGGCATGTAGACTTCACCCGGACTATGCAGCCTGGTGCAATTTATTAAAGGTACTGTATTGCAAGATGAAATGAAAACATGAACAGGAACTTTGAATTCATCTGTTTGAGTAGCATGACTTAGGTGTTTTAGGAGCAGCTAAATTTTTAATCAGTCAAGCCAACTGATGTCTAGTGACATCTCTGTAGTTACAGCCGACAACAAAATGAATTTCAGAAGCATAGAAATGTTAGAAGCTTGGGTATGAAAATGTTAAATGTAAACCAGAATATTTATTGAAGAGTATGGAAACCATACTGTTTAAACAGGAAGGGAAAAGAGCCAGAGATAAACATTTATCGGGCTCTTCACAGAGTAGTATTTTGTTGAGAGCATTGTATCACTGTGCTGTGTAATCCTGAGGACCGCAGGGTGGTCATCTGGGTCCTTCACACTGTTTCCAGGTAATAGTGTAACATGATTCTGCGCACTGGAAATGTTGGTAAGTCCTTTCTCTAAAATGACAATGCAGAGCACTAAAGCTTACAGTTTTGGTAGTGCATAGGAGTGACTACTGCAGTGGATTTATGATTGCTTATGTAAGGGAGTATGCTTTTCTTAAAATACATCTCATTGCGTATTTGTATTCTCAGTATCCAGGTAAACTTATAAATATAACTCATATACAAATGATTTAATCTGAAGCTGAAATGTCATTGTCAGGGTCCTGATTGAATCTATTTAGACAGGCAATCAAGTCTGACCTTTTAATCTGAGAGCCAGCTTTTAAGTTCTAGCAGAAGTACACAGTGGTGAAGTCATTCAGGATATTCTTTTCAGCCTCATGGGATGAGTATACATATACTTCCATTCCATGCTGAAGTTAGTCATAAATAGTGTTCCATGATACAGGAAGGAGCTCATAAAATGATGTAGATATTTTTGTGATTCATTAAATGTGTGTATCAAAGCTGATTCATTATAAAATATGGCAGGTAAACTTCTATTAAGATGATAGGTGTATAAATGTCATCATTTCATCCAGTGGCCTAATTATATCCCAAAAAAGAATTTGAGTCTTCACAAAAGTTTTGATAGCTGTCCTGAAGTCACTGTTGTGGAAGTATTGTCATCAAGATTTTATGGTAATGTACAAATCTAAAAATAGCTCAGGACGTGAAATGGCTGGAGTTCTAGGGCAGGTCTGGGTCTTGCTTCTGAGTTGTATTATGTTCTGGTTGTGCGAGTTATTGGGCATCTGACCCATAGTGAATGAACTGATTTGTTTTTCAGAGCAAATAATGAGAAAAGAGTATGTAAAAGGGTGTTTCAAACACAAATTTGTATGTCTAGGCTGCATTATCTTACTTTAACAGATTTCCTTTGTTTTAGTTTAATACTGGATTTTCTCCAGTTGTACAAGAATTGGTCTAAAAGAAAGACTGCCTTTCTGTTGAAACACAGTCACAAGGCTGTTTTGCAACCACCATGTTACTGGGAACCATGGCAAGTATGTGAAGCCAATGGAATTAAGCATGGAGAAGATCCATGCGCATAGATACATTTTGCTAGTAAATTTTGCTAGTCCATGACTTTGTGTTCTTTGCAGACTATGGCTGCATAGAACCATTTTGTTTTATTTTTACGTCAAGCAGCTCGCACTTCTTCCATGTCTTCCATAGCTGACATATTCCCTGGGGGAAAGAAATTTTTCAGAACATTTTGCCATGAAGGTTGGTGCACATGTAAATCCAAATGGCCCCAACACCAGCTGGCGCTTCCTTCATGAATGAAGAGAATCAGAAAATCCAGCTCTGTACCACTCCCTGCTGAAGTCAAGTCTTTCTAATTTTTGACTGCAGCTCAAGATGATAAGCCTTTTGAATTCTGAAGGGTAGGAATACAATCGAATGAAACAGATTGTAGCTCTTAATTTACTGAGATTTGAACTGTCCCAATGTGAAACACACACAAATGTGTTGTAAATTCAAGATAATTTGAATCATGAAATTAATCTAAGCCAGGAACAGTTGACTCAAATGTTTCTTGTAATTAATGCAAGCAAGACACTGTTAATTAAAAAGAAAAATACTGCACGCCCCCTAATCTTCCTTCATATAATGAAAACGCAGCAATGTTTTCCTTTGACTATTGTTCTGTGTATCTTTTGTGGCGTCTTCTTCCAGTTGACAAACAGGGCATTTGGGTTGACAGATTTTTAATAAGCTTCCATCTCACATAAAACTCATATCACATGGAGACATGGAAAAAGATGATCCTTGCAATTGCTTCACACACTAAGCTTGGCTATACTTGAAAGTGTTGCCGGCATAGTTATATTGGTTAGATGTGTGGGAAAAATCTGAGTTCAGCTGACATAGCCATATTGGCAGAAGCTCTACTGTAAACAGTCGTACTGGAAGTGAGGTTACTTTCCTGGCTTGTAACTATTTCAGGAACTCAAATAGGCTATACCAACAAAATAACTTTTCTGACAGCATAGGTAGTTCTCCCATCAGGAAGACTGTCTGCATAGGTCTAACATAGCTGAGGGAACTGGGATGTTAAGTCTAGAGAAGAGAAGGCTCAGGGGAAACCTTATCGCTGTCTACAGGAGGATGGAGCCAGGAGGGGGCTGATCTCTTCTCCCAAGTAGCAAGGGATGGGATGAGAGGAAACAGTCTGAAGCTGCACCAGGGGAGGTTTAGATGGAGATTGGGAGCAATTTCTCTCCCAAAGGGTGCTCAGGCATTGGAACAGGCTGCTCAGAGCAGTGTTGGAGTCACCATCCTTGAAAGTGTTCACCCACCATGTAGCTGAGGCCCTTAGTGACATAGTTTAGTGATGGCCTTGGCAGTGCTGGGGAGCAGTTGGACTCGATGATCTGGAAGGTCTTTTCCTACTTTGTTGATACTGTGATTTTGTAGCTCTGCTGACTGGGAGGTCTTGGCTTTGCTTCTCAAGCTGTTGGTAGAAGTAAAGTGTTAGGATATACATAGCTTGCTTGACTTCTGAGGAAAAACAAAATATGTGGGTGATCAGATGTTCTTTCGGTAGTATGGTTGGTTTATAGTGTGCCAGTTCCAGACGTTCCTCCCATACATGGTAACAGGTAACACCTACCCCAAGGGGACAGGGGTTCACAGTCTAATCAGGAGCAAGATACTCTTTTCAAAAAAGAAATCAGTACGTCTAATGAGACCTTTAGTCATCCTAGGATACAGGTTGCCCAGTGAAGCTGTGGCTGCCCCATCCCTGGCAGTGTTCAAGGCCAGGCTGGACAGGGCTTGGAGCAATCTGGTCTAGTGGAAGGTGCCTCTGCCTGTGGCAGGGGGTTGGAACTGGATGCACTTTAAAGTCCCTTCCAACCCCAACCAGTCTGTGATACAGTTAATTTCTTTAAATAGTTATTCAGTGGAATCTTCCTGTTAACTAAGGTGCATATTCTTGTACGAAATGAGGAATTATTAGCAGAAACATATTTTAAAAGAATTTTGGAGTGAGTTTTTGTCTAGATTTTTTTCTTGTCATCTTGGGTGACCACCAAGTGTTTGTAGCTCCATTTATCTGAAGAAAAATAAATCATTCTTAGGCTTTTCTGCCAGTTTGAATTACCACCTAAACTGGTGGTTGTTTTTGTTAAAAATCCCCATAAAAATACTGTAAGACTGTACAAAGTTTATCCTGAAGCAGACAAGAGAAGCTGTGTTAGATTAGAATTCTTTTGCTTAGCTGCTGATCAGCCATTTGTTTAAACATCTTTTGTTTAACATAGCTTGAAAGGGTGGTTTAGATAACAAATAACAAAAACTTTATTGTAGTGTATGAATGTAACATCTTACATTCATATAAACTTTTATGTGAATAAGACAAAACCAGAAAGGGGCTGGAGCATTCATCCTTAAACCAGTCTTTGCCAGGTTAGGTCAGTTGTTACCAGCCAGCAGCTATTAGTGCTTCATAAATAAAAAAGGGGCCTTTTAGGAGCCTAAAAAAAAAAAGGCTCTTAAAGAGTGAGATTACATGAATCCCTGTGGCCGTTTGTGTCCTGACAGTAGGGTGGCCAAGGAGAGCAGAATTATACCTCCAGCCTGGAAGCAGAGTATCTCCAGAGCTGGGTTGGCTGTGGCAAATCTGTGTGGGAAGACCTTACTTTTCTGAAGGCTCCTCTGTAGACAGAAAGCACACTTTAATCCTAGATTTAGCTTCTCTCATAAGTAGTTACTTAAAAAAAATCAGAAAGATTGTGTCTCACATTGCACAATAACATTATGCATTACGAAAAGCAAGCCAGTATGAATGTGTTCTTTTGTGTATGGAAGAGAAAGACAAGTATCTTTTAGATGACAGTGTCAAATTCATTCTGATTTGAAAGTCTCTTATTCCATGAAGAATGCAAATACAGTAGAATTTGATTATGTAGATTATTTTACACCTTAGCCTATTCCTCCAGCATTAATTTATGGATATTTAAAGATATTAAATATTTAAAGGCAGTCCGTATGTTCTGTGCAGCAATAATGTATTCTTCTCTAACAGTTTCCTCTATTGAATGTTTGGCCTTTTATTTTAGATATTTAGAATTGAGAGCAATATATTGTGAGCAAAAATGAAAATCGCTGAAGGTAGAAGAATATCTAAAAAGCAAAATATATTTTGGTTCTTAGTATTCATTTATGTATTTAAAGCGGAGGCATTTTCTTTTGCCATCTTGGTTTTCTGAATGTTTTTAAAAACTTTTATGTCTGATTGTTCCAGTAGTAGGAATATGCAAGACTGTGGCATCTCTGTGGACCCTACAGATGTCCAGAAGATGTTAATGAAATCAAGTGAAAGCCAAATGTGGCAAAAGCAAGAGAGAAGTTAGCCCTTTGAAAATGTAAGGTTACCTTGGGGCACTGTATCATAGCTGCAGAAGAACCAATCCTGCCTTGGACTAAGTGTCCTCCATCCTCTTACCAGGAGGTAGGTGTTACTTCTCAGTGACAAAACCTATTAGAGAGAATGGCTGCAATCTCTCCGTGTTGTAAATAAAGGTTAAAGGGTTTGTTAGGAAAAGTCCAACCTCCTTTAAATCATCCCACAAACTATTTTATCCTAATGTAGACTTTTTTGTTATACATTCTTCTGTGAATTCCCAAAAGCACTGAGCATGCCTCACATCCATGCAGTTCATCTGTTGGTTTCATCAGAGGCACCCAGAGCTATTAAGCTCTCTGGTATATTTGGGTCTGCTATCAAAGTTCCACATGGCCCAGACCATGCCATCCAGCTCTGCTGGGGGTTGTACTTGAAGGTAGGTTGTCTGTCATGACAATGAGTTTGATTTTGAGAGTAGCACTGAACATGCAACATGGATTTTTTGCTTGTGTCTAATCTGAATGCCAATCCTGTGTTATTCTGAATTACGTGAATCAGAGTGAAGGTTCCTTCTCTTCCTTCTGAAGGAGGAAGACAGAAAATACCCACTGCAGCTCACCTCCTTTTTGAAAGTACTAACACTGTGGGTGCCTCTAGTATATGACAGGTTTTGTATTCCTTGACTAGCAAGGCTGCTGTTGTATTTCTCTGTCCATGATGCAGAAATGGGTACAAGAAATGAGCATCTTTGTCTTCTGCTTAAAAATGTTGTGGGAATGGTAACATGTCTAGAGGCTTACCTGGCAGCAAAACAAGAGAATGACAGTCTAATCAATGAGTCTGGTTGTGCTGTTCTTAGTTACATTGTGGAAGGTATAGACTTAAGTGAAATTTTGAAGGTTAAGGTGCTACTCTGTTTATACTGTGTTGTCAGAACTGACCAAAAGCTATTCTAACCACCTGCTTTCTGTGGAGGGTCCCGTTTGAGACATTAATCAAATTTTATCTGCAAAGCAAAGTAGGGAGAGAGCATCCTTTGAAGAGCACCAGCATCTTGGTTCTGAATCTGAAAGGTGGTGTGATATTGACAAAGTTAAGGAGCTTAAATCCCTATGTCCTTATATTTTAGTGTGGAAATGAGGATCAGATCCAGTCTGTTTAACAGGAAGGTGAAATATCAGATAGATATCCAGAAAAGGTGCAATTTTGAATAATATTTTAACATCTGTGATGTAAAGTTCTGTTTTAGAAGCTTAATCCTTTGTTTCTCTGAGATGAAACTGGGCATGCTTGAAGAAGGGACTTCTTTTGGTTTTCATGCCCAGCTAGCAAAAAACGTGCCCCTTCCATCCTATTTAATAAAAGCTAACAGTTTTGTTCAAGTTTCGTGGGAAATTGTGAAGTTCTAAAACTTGGTGTATTGTAGAATTTCTAATAACTAATGAGTTTATCTTTATTCATCGTATTCATAATGTTCTTTTTCATGCATCTGTATTTTATATGACTTGTATTGCATTAAACCAAGAAAATATGAGATAGAGAAGATAAAGCCAGTTTGCACCAGCAGACTATTTTATGAAATAGTGTCTTTTTATTGTTTATTGACTGTAGCAAAGTCAAACCAGTTTGTAATGGCTGAAGAGAATCTGGTGCATAATTCCAGTTACATAGTCTTCATAGAATGAGAAGAACAAAGAGACTTGGTAATGCTGCTGAAGGTTCATTCCAGATATCTCTTTCTCTTTCCATTTGAAAACAATTTAGAATAGGTTTGGGGAACCATAATATTGCAGCCTTTAATCATAAGCGTGCCATCTGATGCAGACATGGGTGAATGACTTTTTAAAAAAGTCCACTTCTTTGTTATGAATCCATTATCATTCCATGGGAAAAAAAATTGATTCGTTCAACCTTGAATGATATCATTGCATATGTGGTAAACAGCTAAATTTGGATGATGTGTTAGTTTGTGGCATCACTCAGGGCTGTATCGTTGTATGTAAACACTTGAAAGAAAAGACCAAGAAAATTGGCAAAAGGCAAGATTAAAACACAGCTATTGTTCTCTGGCTTAAGATCATAAAAGGAAGGAAATTCATAGTTAAGGATCCAAACCTCAAGTATCTGGTCACAATGCAGTGCCAGCCTTAATTTTACATAACTGTACCCTGTTATGAGTAGACATTGGTGGTTTGATCCTGAGCGATGAGTTACATTGCTCTTAGCAGCTGAAACTAGAATAATAATTTTAATGCTTGCCTTTGTTTGATAAACAGGCTTCTTTGAACAGTTGTAATTGTTTTCCTTATGTTTTCTTGCTAATTGAAATAAACCGAATCCCTAATAAATAGCATTTCTTTTTTCAAATGTTATCCATAAAACTCTGCCATTCAACCTTCTGTTAAAATGGAAATGGGAAACTGTGAAGAGACGCCAGTGTTATGGTTGGACTTCAGGAATGTGAAAAAAACTGTGGGAAGTTATAATAGCTATAATCTTGCAGGAGCTTGATTAAAACCCCCTCCAAAATCCCAAAACACTTAACTGGTGAAGGAAGTAGTTAACAGGACTATTAACACAGAATAATGAAAATATTACAGGGTTTTGAGGTATCTGCAATTAACTGAATTCTGCCCTACTTTTCTTAAAAAGTCTGTTTCCCCCCTGGTTCTTAGAAATTGTAATGAGGGTAGCAGAAATTGCGCTTCACAGGATGCCAAGTTGTGGATGCAAAATGCAGATGAGAACAGGCAATGACGTCAAATCTTATCTTGACATTTTGGCCTAAGGACATTGCTTCAAGGATTCCAAAGGGAAGGATCAGCAATTCTCTAGCAGTCTCCAGTCAGGGAAAAGCCTTGAGCACTCTAGACCTGCCAGACACTCAAAGAGCAAAACCTAGTATCTGATAAGGTGAGGCTGACTTGAGAAAAGGATGATGTTGTTTTCTCAGGGATATTTCAGTTCTTTCAGTGGTAGGATGAAACCTCAGCAGTGTCCAAGTGACTTGAACCCTTT
Source organism: Psittacus erithacus (assembly GCA_009867235.2). Classification (NCBI taxonomy): domain Eukaryota; kingdom Metazoa; phylum Chordata; class Aves; order Psittaciformes; family Psittacidae; genus Psittacus; species Psittacus erithacus. The sequence goes on along the minus strand of WYDI02027518.1, from coordinate 5,383 downwards.
CTGTCTTTATTTGAGGTTTGGAGGGGTTCAGCAGACAAGAGCTGGGAGGTGAAGAGACAGAAGTCTAAGATAATGTAGCTTTTTCACAACAGATGGGGCTCTAGTCAGTTTTGAATATTAGCTTGAATTTTCTCTTGAGGAGAAATTACTGAAGGTACGGGAGATTCACATTGCAGATAAACTAGGCTCTTGGGTGTTGCAGTGAAATGGACAAGTCCCTGACCCATAGTCTGAAAAATTGCAGCCCATGAGATGAGAGAGCTGAAGCATTTGGTGATAAATCATTTGCTCTTCAGTATAACTGAGCATATTGCTAGAAAAGATTCACACGTGAAAAAGAAAAGTCTGGAGTCAGAGGGAGAACAAAAACTTTCTGAATATGACTTACAGTGCTACACTGAATTGTGTGGATACTAGCTATTTAGAATGCTAGCGTCGTGGTAGACACACAGTACAGTTCAACCATCAAGCTGTTGCTTCAGAGAATTGCTGAATGTCAGAGTTTTATGGGTGGGGATTTGGCAGTCCCTTTGCTATTCTAATTTTCCCGTAGTCTCTTTAGTGAAGCATTGGTTGGGATTGTCTCTTAGTGAGGAAACCACCCACTTTCCCATCCCAGCACCCATCCCTGGATTTTTCAAATATTCCCTGACATATGTATATGACTTTGATTTCCCCTCTCTGTCTTTAAGACTGCAAGTTCCAGGACTAGGGATTTCCCTCTGATTTTCTGATGCAATTCCATTCATATTAGAGTATTTGCTTTTCTGTTGTTGTGACAGACCTGCTTATGTTGGTAATTTCTTTCAGCTGCTCCATGTGTTGGGTTTTTTGGGCAGTTGGTTTGGTTTTGGTTTTTTTTGGCATAGTTGCTGTAAACTGTTTTTAACATGGAGCACCTAGTTCCATGGCTGTGCAAGTCAGACCAGAGCACTGTGTCCACACCAGTGCTGGATTAAGCACAGAAAGCTCTACAGGTACTTCACTGAGCTACATCACTGTATGAATTTTTCTGCAGTGTATTGTGGGAAAACTTTTACTCCACAGGCCACTATGCAAAAACGTTTTTAACTCAACTAACTAAAGTACTTCCATGGCTTTTGTTCCAGCCAGTAGCAAGGCATGGATCCAACTCTAGATGATGATGTTTTCCATCTGTTGGCATGCATGCAACTCTCATTTTAGGAAGAGCAGAAAATTCTGGGCATGAAATACAGTGCAAAGCAATGTAAGAGTCGCTCGTTGCCCTAAGAAGTCAGCAACATGTTTTGCCAGGTGCCTTGTATAGAGATGGAGATAGCTGATGCAGGTTGAATAGTTGCAGAATGCTCAGGCATCTTCTTGCATATCTGGCATGGCTTCTTCTCAAACATAGAGAACACCCTTGGACCTTTGTAAAGAGCTTCCTGGGCCTGTGCATCACGAGGCCTTACAGATGAAGGGGATACGTGGCAATGCCTAAGCTTGCTGCAATCCTTTATGGCTGCCTTACTGTGATTTGTTTTTTGCTGGTGCCCAGGATGCTGAATTGTGTATTTCAGTGACTGCTTCAAAGCTGGAGGACTGTTTCTTTCCCTGAAATAACATCTGGTGTTTTTTGAGAGAAAGTCTGAGAGGTCTGGTGAGGCCATGAATTTGCCTAGCCTTCATCCAGGAAGGATAATACTTGCCAGTTAGGCAAGCTGAGGTCATTCAGATAAAAGGTCCATGAATGAGGATATGGGGGAAGAATGTGAGACACAGAGATAATCTGGAGATCCCATCTTTTTTTTATTATTATTTTTAAATTTAGATAGCAGTCTACCTTTTTTCTGCCTCACATGTGGCGTCACTGGGTCCTCAGCTGTATCATGGACCTAGACCATTCTCAGCCACCTTGCCTCAAAAAGAATCAAAACATGAGAATTCCTGACAGTAGAAAATTTCTTTATATTCTTAGCAGTCTATAATTACATGCTGTTGGTATCATTTGGCCAACTGAGGCGAAATGCCATGACCAACAAACTTTTGGGCAATAAAGTGTCTCTATGTTTGCTTGCTTTTGAAACATGCGAACTTTGTGACACATCTGAGATGGGGCATGATGGATTTCATTAGGAGTAGATTGGTGCCTGTAATCGGGCTACAGGCTTTTTATGACTATGTCCATAGTAAAAAATAAGCAGTGTTAGAGCTTGTGTTTTATTTCAGTATAAATGCTGGCCGGGCCAAGAAGCAAACTGATCTCCTGAACGCTCCTCAGAACCTATTATCCAAGTTCATGATTAGAGCCACATTTAGCTCTGCAATGATGATATACTTTTTCCTGTGTTAGATACTTGCCACCCCTGCTCTGCTGAAGGCAAGGAAGGCACTTGCATTCAAATTCTTTCCCTAGAGGACTATCTTTGCTCTTCCACTCCTTGATTCACACCTTACATTGCATTTTAAGAGCTTTGGTTCCTTAGCTGTTTTTCATAGACTCTATATTCATCTGTTTTATCCAGTACGGCGCAGAACAACATGAAAAGCATGTAGAGGTTGTTTCTCTATGGAGAGTCAGCTGTGGTTTTGCCTGTGAAAATTAAAGAAATGCAGTGTTAGGATGGAGATACCAGTGAGAATTAGTTGCATGATTTTGTTTTGATGACATAACATGGAACAGTGGTGGTGATTTATCTGTAGATGATTTTCAGGTTACTGATGTGCTCTATGTAGCATTCATCGGGTTAAAATGTTCCTTAAATGCTAATGGGTAAAATAATGACCCCTCAAGTCATTGCTGCCACTCACTGTACAATAGCTACTGCTATTGGTTCTACCAGAAGGAAAACCATTGGATCCTTTAAAACACAACAGTAATTTTCAGAAGAGCAGGTCACATTACAGTTTCTCAGAACATAAACCAGCAGCTCATCAGATGAGGTTGTTCTAGTTTGAGGGTTTTTTTGTCAGCTAAATGATTTCTTTTTCCTTCCAAAATATCTAGGTCTAACTCTTAAATCAGCTGTCAGGTTAAATGAATACATCCCTTTTGCATTGAGTATTTGCCCTCTTACTTTTGCTGTCAGCTGCTTCTATTGTCTGGATGGGAGCAAACATGATCTCAGGTACATAATAATAATAATAATAATAATGCTTTTTCTTTCCTTCCTTTTGCCGTGCCTGTGCCTCACCCACCTATTATGTGACCCATGTTTTAACACACATTTGTGATACAAAGGCTTTAAGTTATGATCTTTGTTTACATTCTGCTAACCAGTGTGAGAAGGGAAAGGGAAAACTTGTATGTGCTTCCTTCAGCTGTCTGCAAACTGCTTTTTGTGGGCAGCATTTTAACAGTGTAAATGTAGTAATGATCAATGGAAAACTTGATTCCCCCCTGCTTGCTGTTTTAAGTTCATGATTCTTGATGTCTACAGCAGACCAGCGCCATGGGGTTTTCAGAAACATCCAAGTAGGAGATGACCAGTGCTGCACAAAGGGTTGCGTGCTGCTCTCCAAGTAGGTGTTGTTGAAGCACTCCTGTGTCACAGCCTGGGTACTAGTAGCCGCGAATTCATTGAGTATTGCATTTTACAAGTATCATTGCACTTGTAGCAGCTCAAGATGGGCTGTTAGGACAGTGGGGCTCACTTCATGTCCTACAGTCTGTTGAAACCCAGGGTAAACATGAAGGTAGTAAGCCTGAGCTGGCCTCAATACTTCTGCCAGGTCCCTTACAGAGAAACACAAATTGTCTGCTTTAGACCTTGAAATGCCAAAACACTGAGGGTAGGTAATCATATGCCGCCATAGACTTCCTGTTGTATTTTCTGTTCCATGAGGTTTTAAGATCAAAAAGATTTTGAGTGGGCTTTATACTTCAGTGGGGTGAGGGAAAGGCTGACCTCCTGTTCCATACATTTGAAAACTGGGGTTTTCTTTGTATGTAAAGAGAGTACAAATCTTATTCTATAGGAACTCCATTCTCATTTGGAAGCTGAAACCCAGTGGACAACCGTATGTCCCACTCATTTCAATTGATTTTACATTATTTATGGCAGCTTAAGGTTGCTTTGTTTGCTCACTTGGTGTATTTTGTTTTAACTTGTGCAGATTCTGAAAAGAAAAAGACAAATCAAGTAGCTGGAAAAATACATTCTTTGTCTAAAAAGTCTTATGCTTCAGTATGTAACTTGATGTGAAAATTGGTTTGCCTCCCTGCATAATTTTCACTAGCAATCTTTCCCACATGTAAGCATAGCTTTGTCAATGTCTAATAAAATGCCCAAGATTTGCAACTGTGAAAGGAAACGTATATTGGAAGGAAATGAAATGTACCAATATCCCACTGTTACTGAAAGCTGTCTCTGTTCGTCTTAATTAATACAAACATTTAAATGTGTTTTGTTACTCCTCTTTATGTATTAGTTTTTGGTACTGTTCTAAAGAAGGCTGTAAAACATCCTAATGCTTTCATCAGCACCCTGGGGGGAGGAAGAGTGCCCTTACAAATCCACGCACCTCTTCTCCCTGTTTGCTCCTTCTTCCCCCTCCCCAAGTGAGGCAATCAGATAATCAGCTTCATATAATCGAGGGACAAAAACCTTGTTTCTGTGAAAGGTCATTTCATAGCCATCTCCAGGGTACAGCAGGCAGGCAGCACTTCAGGCTGTCATCAGGGCTGCAAGAACAGGCCAAGCTGCTGCCAACAGCCCATTTTAGCCCTTCCCAGCACAATGGCAGGTCTGTGTGCCTGGTTTGCTGCTGCCCATTTGGTGCCAACCCCAGTGTCACTAGAAGGCCATCTGCATCATTAGGAGACCAGCCCTTTGACTTTGCCAGCTCATGAAGGCCAGGAGGCTGCTTCTCCAGACTTGCTGGCACCATCCTTCAGCCATAGCCAGGCTGGGCCCCTCAATAGCTGGGATCGCTCCTGTGACAAGGATCATCCTCTCTTTATGGGATGTTCATTCTTACTGGAGATCTTTGCTGTTAGCATGTAGACTGTAACATGGCTGTGCTGTGGCATATGGATAGCAGTAGTTGCATAGCTTTAACCTTATTTGGCTCCTTGTGACTGACATCAGATTTAATTGCAGGGCTGTGTGTACTTGCTTTGGCTTAGCTTTTGTAAATTATTTACTATGAAAATATGTAAAACATTATGTTTTTTGTAAAAGACTCTAGTGGGAGCAGTATATGTTCATGCTCATTTGTCAGTGGACCAAGGTATAGTGATGCTGGTAGAGTGCTCAGTGTCATAGAATCCTAGAATGGTTTGAGTTGGATGGGACCTTAAAGCTCATCCAGTTCCAACCCCATGCCATGGGCAGGGACACCTCCCACTAGAGCAGGTTGCTCCAAGCCCTGTCCAACCTGGCCTTGAACACTGCCAGGGATGGGGCAGCCACAGCTTCTC
>WYDI02027516.1:0-23828 GCA_009867235.2 Psittacus erithacus | reverse complement strand
ACCAAAATCAAAAACACAGCACTGCACCAGTTACTAAGAAGGAGAAAAATGACTGCTACTGCTGAACCCAGGACAACACAACACCATACTCCGCGATTAGACTTCAGCAAAGCGGATGATTTTTTATTTTTATTATTTCTATGTGCCTCTTCTTCCTCACCTCTACCAGGGAAGCCTTCCTGTTTCTAGTGCCCCTTTCTTTCAGTATGGTTCCTGCAGTTAGTGTAAAGAGATAAGAGCAGGCTGATGGACCTTCCCTTGGTGTTTAACATATCACTGATATCCATACAGCGAGCTGTATTGTACAGCATCACTCAATGGACATAGCCTTAAATTATGGCTCCCAGGAACAACACCTTACACTCCATTGATTCCAGTGGGATTATGTGTACACTGACATCCTGCCTGCTCTAAGGAAGCCTGGATGAATCCAAATGTTCATGGGTAGAGAGGGTAGAAACGTCTTGGTGAAGGTCTTCCGATTGCCTGTTTGGTTTCAGTATGTGGGTGAAGCAGGAATTTCCTTCTCACACAGGTGAACTATCCTTTCAGTAGTCCTGCTGGAATTGGCTGTATCAACATTTTTATTCTGCTAGAAGAAAGGATCTCATCATCTGCCACTGTATTGGGTGTGGTTGAGACTGAGTTGTTTTTCCTCATAGCAGACCTCATAGTGCTGTGCTTTCCATTGGTAGCTAGAAAGTTGTTGATAAACAGTGTTTTGTCTACGGCTGAGCATAGCTCACACAGTATCAAGGCTGTCTCTCCACCACTCCCCTCTCACCAGTAGGCCAGGGGTGACAAGATCTTGAGAGGGCACATAGCCAGCACAGCTGACACCAAACTTACCAAAGGGATATTCCATACCATATGATATCCCTCAGCAATAAAAAGCTAAGAGAAAAGGTGAGGAATGGGGGACTTTTATTATTTATAATATTTGTCTTCTGGAGCAACCGCTACATGTACTGAAGCTCTGCTTCCTGGAAAATGGCTGGACATCACCTGCTGATGGGAAGTAGAGAATAAAATCTTTTCTGCTACACATGACCTTTGCTTTTGCTTTATTAAACTGCCTTTATCTCAACCCATGAGCCTTTTGTGATATTTTTCTCTCCCCTGGCCTGTTGAGGAAGGTGAGTGAAAAAAAACTGGTGTCCAACCAATGTCAACCCATCACAGCTTCTTACTTGAGGACTGGTGCATTTGTCTCAGGACAGGACTGGGACTAAGTCTATCTGGCTATCTCCAAAGGAGAGCCTGTGCAGTGCTACTTTCAAGTCTGACAACATCAAGACCTACATCCTCACATGAATTCTCCCCTTTTCTCCAAATCAGGTAGAAGTGAAAATGGCTTGAGAAGGTGACGTACCTTTTGTGTCAATTTGCAATTGAAACTACAGGAGGATTTTCCTGTTCTCCAAAGCTAGGAAATAGACCATTCACATGTTGGATGAGCATTCATCAGATGAAAAGTGTTGATGGATCTGTCACATTTCCCTACATACAGATATACCCACAGTGACCTGGTAAAGGCTTATCTGCACTGAAGCCGTTGTAAAAGCCTGAGCAAGCTTCAGGTGAAGTAATCCAAGTGCCAGTAACAGCTTAGCTGTGACACCATGGATCTCTCTATCTTACCCCTTCTTTTTTAATAACTCTGATAACTAAAAAAAGGAAAAAAGCATTTGTAGCTTCACTCACACAAGGAACAGATGTTGCCACGGATGGGCTTAACAAAATTGCAGCAACTAAAACCTGTGAGTCATGTGGTTCATCCCCTTTAGCACAGAATTAGTTTCAAGAATCCATTCATTAGCTCTTTCACAGTATAGCAAGCTTATCCTTCTGTAAAAGGAAGCAGCTGGGATAAGAAAGGCATTGGCGTCTTGGTGCAAAAAGGTCTACAAGGCAAGGACATGATTTTCTGTGATGCTTGAGAGATGCTTGGCAAAATATAAGTGCTACTGGAAATATCTTCATAGTATGAGGATTGCTAACTCAATATTTATAGAGGCGCAAATAAATACTGTAAGCGATATCCTAAGATACTGTTCTAGAACAGAGACTTGTTTTTCTTCCTCATTTTTATACTGGGAATGTTACATCAGTCTGTGGGCTTTGTTGCATAACTGATTAGATTGTACAGCTCTGTGTTATCAGGGAACAAGATCAAGCAGTGTATTTTTGGTCATTTGAATGGCTTATTTGCTGGCTTGTCTTGGCCAGTTCTCTCTAAGACAAGGGTGCTTTAGAGGGCCTTGTGCACACTGCGAACTTTGTTCATCCTACCTAGCCTGAGGTTCAGAATATGGGTCCCTGCCCCTTTTTATTTTAGCAACATAAACATAGACCATATTAAGACCATCTACCATGGTACCTAAGCTAAACTGAGATGATGCCTATTTAGATATCCTGAAGATATCCTTCATTGCCAGAAGAGCAATGAACAACTCATGGGGTAGTAGACAAGACTGCCAGACCCTTTGCAACCAGCAGAGGTAAGAACTCAGTGAATGTGAGTAAGGATGTCATGACCTAGACAATGCCCAAAGTTAGTATGTGTCATAGGCAGTCTGATTGTGGGCTCTACTCCATTGACTACACAGACAGACAGTTACCGGTTGCTAAATAAGACTCAGTCGCTCTTAACTTTAAGATCTGAATGGCTTTTAACACCCATATTCTGCATGTCTGCCATTACAGCATGGCCAGCACGAGGCCTTGACCTTGTGCAGTCTCAAACCTGTGATCAACAAAGACAATGTGCAGACGTGATCTACCAGACAAGAGGTAGATCACTGATGTTAACACCTGCGGTAGAACAGGCTGGGCATGTGATATGAGGTCTGCATTGAGCCTTTCTTGAAAAACCTGATGTTGAAACTATAGGTTATCCTGGAAACTACAGCACTACTTCTGCTTTTAAAGTGATGCCCAGATCAAACATCCAAATCCCTGATGTATCCATTTGTTCTGAAGATTTCAAAATTACCTCCTCTCATTTTTGATAAATTCATGACACTACGCATAAAGTTTGTGCTATATTAATGTGCTACCCAGCAGCAAGTAGAATAATAGTTTATTGAATATATGTCGCTTTTGTCCCTGTTTTTTATTCTACTGCATTTTCTTATTCTTTTAAATTATCCCTTTTATAATCAGGTCCTCTGCTAGCTTTGATAACTTATAGGAGGCCAAGTTTATAGGTTATGTATCTAAAATCATCCATTTTCTCATTTTCTGAGTGCCGACTAAAGAGTTCCCTTCACATTTACTCAAACTGTAATGAGTTTTTAAAATGTTCTTAAAAAAAAGTTTACTAAAATAAAATTAAATTATTTCCTACTGCTTCTGTTGGATGGAAACAGTTGTTTTGTTGAAACATTTGGTTCTATTTAATTGCTTAGTTCCAATGTACATTATTGGGTTTCTTATGAATACAATGGATCTGGTTTATTATTATACTGGTGCCAGAGAGGTGTAAATTACTGTGACAGAGGAGGGAGTGAGGTCTTATGAATCAAATCAATAGACTTACCTTTGCCACCAGCTCTGAGAAGGCATTTTAGCCATGAGATATTTACTGAATTGTTCTGGAAACTATCAGCATGGATTCATGAGAGGTGTTTATGACGTGCTCCTCCACGCTATGGAGAGCTGAAAACTTGTTCCAGTTTTGTATGTGGGCTCAGGTGCTATATTTGAGCTTCTACAAATAGCATCTTTCCTAATGATCAGTTTGCATCTCATCCTTATGACCTGAGGGCTACTCTCAAGACTTTAAAATTGAGACCAAGGGACTATGAAGAAAATTAAAAGGATGCTCCTGAGTGTCTAGGGAACTTCTCTTTTACACAGCTGGGAAGTACTATCAAACCTCACCAGATACATGATGTTTTATTTTTTGTGGCTGATGTATCAGAAGGGACTAAGCCATGTTTTCACCTATCCTGGCTTCGGCTGGGATCATTTTCTCCTATCAGCTAGTGCGGTGCTGTGTTTTTTTGGCTTTAATCTGAGAATAATGCTGATAACGCAACAGTGTTTTCATTGTTGCTCAATAATGCTTACCCTGATCAAGGACTTTTCAGTCTCTTATGCTCTGCCAGTGAGGAGGGGCACAAGAAGTTGGGAGGCAGCAGACACAGCACACCTGACCCGAACTAGCCAAAGGGGTATTCCATGCCATAAAACATCATGCTCAGTAGATAAAAAGGGGGGAGTCAGCCAGAAGCCATCAATCGCTGCTCAGGGACAGGCTGGGCATTGGTGAGCAGTTGTATTGTGTACCACTTGTGATTCTTGGGTCTTGTTTCCCTTTTTGTTTTCTGCCTTTTTGTTACAATAGTTGGGGTTTATGGGTATTAATCATTATTATTATTTTATTTCAATTATTAAACTGTTCTTCTCTCAACCCACAGGTTTTATTGATTCTTGTTGCCATCCCACCAGGGGGTAGGGGTGAGCGAGTGGCTGCATGACATTTAGCTGTCTGCTGGGGTTAAACCACACCACCATCCTGCAGCACCATGTCCTACAAGGTTTTGCTGAAAGAAGCTTTCTTGGACCACACTACTACGGGTAAGCATACACATTAGCATATTGCGGCCACTTTACTGAGATCTATAGCACAATGCCACTCAATTGCTTCATTAATGAGTTCTATATACCGAATAGTTACAGTTATGGTTAACTGGACTCTACCAAAAACCATGTTGTAATGAAGTAATAAAACTAAAGTGCAAAAACGTTATGTCATGCTTGAAAAAATTTCAACTTGAGATTCTATTAATGTTTCTAGTTTATATTCACTTTTATATATGCCTATTAGAGTCAGCAAGAAAGAATGTTTGTTGAAATTAGTCTATTTTGTGCAACACATTGTATTTTGGGCAACAGAATAAAATCTAGGGAAAAAGAAAGAAAGATTTTTATTTTCTTTTAATATTATCCTCTTACCAGTCTTTACCTAATAGCTAAGACAGTACTCTTTTAAAAAGCTGGCCTCAGAGGATATCTGGGTGGAGGCTGGGATTGTGTTGCTGCCTTGTGCAGAACAGACTTCTGCACCAAATGCTACTTATTCCCAAGAATTTCCCATCCCAAGACAAATGTTTCTTCCTCTCTGTAATCATTCCCTCAGGGACCAAGAAATGCATGTGAAGTGTATCTGATATTAGTATTTCATGAGGTCACATGGTGGTAGAAAAATATTTTCCTGTCTTCAAAGCAGCCTTGGAGACTGTGTATAGACTCACAGAATCCTGCCCATTGAACTGAATCTCACTGAGAAGCAATTTCAAAGAGTATTTATCTTTACACTCAAATCCATTTATAAGATAGTAAAGGGATTAAGCTACAAAACATAATCTGGTCATACCCAGATGTCTCCTCCCACACACACCTGGTTCCTACTGTAACTTTAGGCAAACCTTTTGACTTCCTTGTGTGAAACTTGGTGTAAACCTATCCTGCACTATATCATATAAACTTCCTTGCTGTATCACTGATGACAGAATCTGAGTACTGTTATTCAGTTGCCATGGCTGCCAAGAGATGGCTAGATTGCAATGGTAAATGGGTTTTATTTACATCCACCCACACAGCGTGTTGTTTGATGTCCTGGCCCAATACATATTTGCAGAAGATGAATTTTCTGAGCTGTGATTTTGTGGGTGTATTTGGCAGTGGGGGAGAGAGATCACACTCACCTCTGCATAAGCATTTGGTCCTGAATTAGAAGTAACCTCAGACCTTCCAAGATACAAAATCCTTTTTCTCTCCATGTGGTGATTTGGGACCCAAAGTTGGAAGAAATAGAGTGAGTCAGTGGCAAGCACAGCTTGGCGGGGAGCTAGGCATCAGATGCGACCATAAATCTGGTCTGGTGCTGCACACAGTGGGAAGAGGGAGATGCCTTTTAAGACAGTCTTGGGACAGCAGCAAGGGGAGTGCAGCCTTGGAGTGCAAATTCCCCTTATGTGGGAGGACAGATAGAAAGCACTGAGCCAGATCTCAAAAACCCCAGTTCGGTGACACCTCTGCCTCAAGGACAGTCAGTGCGGGTCTGGCTGCATGGTCCCTGCAAGATCGGTCATTCTGTCAGGCTTCGTGAAAAGGGAAAATTGTGGCTTGCAGAGATGTGGTTACTGTAAACCGTTTACAGGGTGGAGCTTTTTAGGAAGGTAGAAGGTGTGCTGCTGGGAGATGGGAGGGTGCAAGGAGCTCTTCTGCTGCTGTGATTCATTAGATGGCTGGGTTAACAGGGGTGCTGCACCTCACTGGATGGTCATTCTAAATTTTAATTAAAAGTTAGGGCATCTAAATATTTGCAGATGGGTGGTTCTTTTAAATTTGAATAAATGAATAAACACAGCTTTGAAGCTTAAGCCCAACATGGTATTTCCAAATGCAATTCAGAGCTGGCAGGATAGCTTCCATTTTTGATTAGTGATAAATCTAATTGCAAAGGAATGGCTGACTTTCAGAGCTGGGATTGTATTACAAGCCATCTGAGAGGAGGAATCAGGCTAAATGAGCCTGATATAATGATTTATTTACAGCAACTCTGATACTTTAAGTAATCCATTATAATTGTATAGACAGACTTCATTATCCCTTCATGTATCTGTGATCCCTTCAAAGGGCTGGGGAGTTGCAGAACAAGCCTGAAGGGAGGGGAGCACTCAGAATACTTCATCCTGCAAGGTGCTGAGCAGGCTGCACCCCTCACCAGGCAGAACAGGATATTCAGCTCCTCACACAATTTCCCCCTGTGAGTTACTCATGTTGGTAGAATGCAACTGAATTCATTTTATTTAGCATCTAATAGGGAAAGGTATTTAATTTCTACTGGATAATTAGAATGAATCTCTAATCAAATCAAAGACAATATAAGTAAATATTTTTATTACATTGCTAGCGCAGTGTCTGAATGCACTCCAATACATGCTCATAGCTATCTTAGTTTGGAGGAGGGAGGTGGTTTTAGCTACTAAAAAAACAATAATTGTAAGAATTTTTTTATTTTTTGGAACATATTTTTCAGTTTAAAACAGACAGGCCTCTTTTTTTGACTCAAGCGTGTACACTTTTTGAGAAAAATGGGGATTCTATCATAATAGCAGATCACATCCTATTCTGTCTTCTAAACTAAGGTTATACTTCCAAAGTCAAAAGTTTTCCTTGGGAAAATTGAGCTTTTTCTCAGTTAAACCCCCAATTTTCTTCTGAAAAACAACCTAGATTGAAACTCTATGACTAATTGTAGTTGGGCCAGTTCAGTTTGCAGGAAAAGTGGCAGCTAGTGCAGCCTTTAGGTATGTCACTGTCATAGCTCAACAGCAGTCAAAAGCATCAGCAGTGCCAGTTTTGTGCTGCTTAAGCCCAACGCACTTCTGCCAGCAACATCTGTACCCCGTCCTCTGTTTTATCTTTTCCTCTGGGAGGTAGCCCATTGAGGGCACCTACTAAGCCTGAAAATAGGTTTGAAACCTCACCAAAGAGTAGGGTTCTTCTGCTTCATCCCCATCCTTGATACTTTTCAAGAGCATTAGGTAGTCTGATGTTGTTTAAAGGTTCCAAGCACATGGTAAAATCACCCGTGCCCTGTCTAAGTCTGGAGAAATGGAATGAAGAGTCTTAATTGTTTCTTGCTTGGTTCAGGTAGAAACTCATTTTTGATGTTGTTGAAGTTATAAAATTTCCCTAGTAAATGGAGCAGCAAACAGCCAGTTAGCACGTCTGTCTATCTATCTATCTATCTATCTATCTATCTATCTATCTATCTAATCTATCTATCCTAAGTAGACATATTGACACACACTGAAGACTCTGAAATGAGAGGAAGTACACCGAAGTACTACTTCTGCAGCTACAGATGATTGGGAGAGCAGAGTAAAAACAGTGGTCTCATTCAAGTAATTTTTCTTCAAAATAAAAGTAAAGCCAATCAGTAAAAAACCCAGGAAGTTCTCAGGGTGGTGTATTTCAGATGCAGGCCATGCAGTGATGCTCTTTATCCCGCATTAAAGTCTAAGAATCTGGCAAAGCATTCTGGCTTTGGGCGCATCATTACAACGGGTGCCTTTAAAAATCCCAGCCTGAATCATTGCCATGGACAGATGGGAACACTTTTATGCTGTCTTTTGTAAGCCATTTCTGGACTGTTCCCATCACAGATCCAGTTTTTTCCCCTATCACTCACACCATCACACAGTTCAGAAAAAGCAACCTGGATTCTTTTTTTTTGTTTCCCTTTTTAATGCTTTAACATGGGTGTAGAGGATAAGACTACACCATGTGCACTTGGTAGGACATAATCTACATGAATTCCTGGATGTTGATAGGACAAAGGGAAATAATACAGATTAATACCAATTTAGTATTATATCCACCAGAGACTGAGTAAGACTCCAATAAAGAGATGGTCAGAGATAAGCTAGCAGTTTTCCTCTCCTGGGATCTTTATATCTGTACAATCTATTTGATTCACACCCAGCTGAACCTTTTCAGCTGAGATGCATTTTCTAGCTCATACTGTCCTGAGGGATCTCTCACAAGCATGATCCAGAAATGAGAGGTAAAAAACTGACTGCTTCTTGGGCAATATGACCTGGATGACAAGTGAGGGAGATGGAAACAAATCTCTTGTGAGCTGAATAAACGTGCAGTCCATTGCTGCTGCCTCAGTGGGTCACAAGGCCACATACCCCCAAAACCACTGAAGAGCTTGTGCAGGAGAAGCCTTCTGCAGCACATAAAAGCTAGCTTAACACAGTGGCACTGGTCAAAGCAGCAGAAGGCTGTAAAACTGGCTGGCCTTTGCCACGTGTAAATGATGGAGTTTGAAGGTACCACTCACAATTAAACTCTGGAGCTACCGAGCCTTCTGTTGGCAGTCAGCTTCTCCTGATGATGTGGCACTACTCCTGATGAGATCAGAGAGAGCAGCAGCAGCTCTGTCTGATATATCAAAGTTATGGGCTCAGCCAGAAGGAAACTGACTACATTCAGCATCTCTCGCTTTCTTTCAGTGCTTTGTAGAGCAAAATCTCATGCTAGAAATCTAAATGGTGCAACTGATGTTAGCTTTATCCTAAAATAATCTTCATCCCTGGCTGATACTAAAACCTTTGGTATTCACTAAACTCATGCTATGCTTCGAATGTCATTGCATATCTCTAAGAGGTGCTGCTGGTTGTACTCTTTTAGGAAATGGCTGACGCTGCCCCTTAATGGTACTGCAATGCCAAGGATTCCAGCTTTCAAGGAGCTGCAGAGTTTAGAGGCAAAAGATGTAATAGTTCACTAAAGGCCATGGCTACCAAGCAAGCTGTTGGATGGGACCAATTGCCCATTGGTACACTTACTCTCTGTCTGCCTGCAGAAAGGGACAGGTGTTTCCACAGTGAAGAAATCCATGTAAAAAGCAGGAAGCATATTATCTGTACCTGTACGCTTCATCCCTGAAAGTGTTCAAGGCCGGGTAGGATGGGGCTTTGAGCAACTTGGTCTAGTGGAAGGTGTCCCTGCCCATGGCAGTGGGTTGGAACCAGATTAGCTTTAATGCCCCTTCTAACCCAAACCGTTCTATGATTCTACTTGTTGATGAGGTCATAAATGCTGCTGAGAAGGGCATAGATCAGTAGCCATAAGCTTCCTGAGGTCCTTCTCGCTTATGTGTATGGTGACTGTACGGCATGTAAGCATCTCTTCACAACCGCCTCCAATCCCAGCTTTATCCTCCGGGCTTTAATTGCTTTAGGTTACTGATATGCATAACAATGCCAGCAGGCAGTTATCCAGTGAGCTCTGCCAGAGGAAATTAAGCTCGCATTGGTGGTACAGTGCTTCCCTTGTAGGTTTGCTGTCACAAACCTTCATGGCGCTGCAGAGATAGAATTCTTGTTCTATCCAGTCAGAGAAAGGCTGCATGTAGCAATCTGTGAACAATAGGACTGAGTTAGTATCTGATTCAAAAGTAATTTCACATGGCTTTGAAAAGGTTTGTTCTTCCACTGTTCTCTTGCGGGAGTATTATATTAAATGAAGCAGGGAATAAAAACAAGGAAGAAGACTAGAGGGTAAGGGTTATATGGGAGCATTTCAACCATTTAAAACCATAAAGGACATATCTCCACGATGCAACACTTGTTAGAGACCCCCTTTGTTACCTGCAAAAGAATTGGTACTTTTGGGAGGCAGATGACAACAGCCTGAAAAATGGCAGCTCAAAGTCGCAATATGTAGAGTCATGCCAGTGCAGCTCTTCACCTGCTGGGGACTAAAAGCCCAAGGATGAGGCCAGGAAGAAAGACGCAGTAAAACATTTTTTTCCAATTTTCATTAATGTTAGTAAAGCTGAGGGTTCCTTAAATTCAGTTGTTGACTCCTACGGGCGAGCGCAGTAATGGCTGAGGGTTTGCTGGCTGACACTAGCTGAGACTAGAATCTTGGGAAGTGTACACCAGATTTATAGATATTCTGTTAGTCTTGAACACTGAGCATAAATGGGAAAGATGCAAGAGAAGAAGAAAGATATTGAATTACACCAGTAAAACCCTCCAGCTGGAAAAGACCAAGGAATGTGTAAAGATTGGAGTCAGAAATGAGCTCATTAAAAGATGCACCAGGAGTAATGAGATAAGATGATAGTGAAGGGTTGAGTTTGTCTCCTTAGAAAAAAAAACTAGATGGGGAAGGGAAGGAGGACTTTTAGAAAAGGCAGGGGCCAAACAACCTCTGCTACACACCAGTAACAAAGCCCTTCTGGACCTGAAATATCCCAGTAGATCCATGAGATCCCCACTGACTGGAGCCCTTCCCAATCACATCCACTGCATGGGCAAGGACCAAGGGGCGTGCAGTCATCTTGCCTCCTTTTCCCTCAAAGCTCCTCTTCCATCATCTGTCTTTTATCTCCACCTTGCTCAGCTTTTCAGCCATCTTGAGACTGACTGTACGGCATCCAACAGGCTGTTATGAGCCATTCAGAGATGCCCAGACTGGGAAAGGTCTGTAAAAAAAAAGACAGAACTGGCCAGGCCACCCAGTTAACTGCAGAAGACAGCCAGCAGCCAAAGTGATAGCTGTTGTGGCTGACCTGCTAGCCCAAAGCATCCATCTGTGACTGACCATCTGCCCTGGATCCTGCAAACATCAACAAAACACCATATTTTCCCCCAGCTCTGCTATCCTTTCTCTCCTCCTTCCTCTCATATCTGTCCATGCTTGGCCACAAACAGGAAAAACAGCATCTCAGAGCAGAACAGAAGTAACTGTGGCCTCCCACTTGCTGGGGTTATTTGGCCAGGCAGCAATATCCATTCACCAGCACACAGAGCTGTGCAGGGTTACTTCAGAGGCAGCATCCTTCCCCACAGGGAATGAAAGTGTAGTTGTATCACCTACCTATAATAGCATCTGCTGGGACGTATTATCAGGACATGAGAGGAAATAGGACCAATATGATGAGACTTGACAGAAAGGTTACTGAAAGGAAAGGTGGAGTTCTTACTTTTAAATAATAAAAACTGGACAAAGCTTCTCATCTTGAGCTTTGTATCATCAAATCCTGACATTTTAAATTGCGTTATATTATTTTGTTTGGAAATAAGGGCAGCATGATCATAATAGCCCCTGCTGAGGAGATCAGAACAGCTTCATTTTGGGGAGGAATATAAATAAAGGGGAACCTGAAGAAGGCTGGAAGGGCAGAGAAAAAGCAGGGTCCATTAAAGCAAGGTGATCCTACCTGATTTCAGCTCAGCATGCATTCAAAGTTTCTTGTGGCACTTATCAAATACTGCCCACTGAGAAAGGCTCTGATGAGCATTTCTCCCCTATTTCTTTGTTAGTGAAACTGCTCCTAATAGCTACAGCAGTGCACGTTGCTGCTTAATGCAAAAAGCCTGCTGTGTTTGCCTACACAGCCACCTGACTTGGTAGCATTAAATTCACAGCACTGTGCTTCAAGTTACCTTGCAGAATGAAAGACTTCATATATAAAACAGACTCTATTCAGCTCTGACTCACTCTCGCTTTTCCACAGGAGGTAGTATTAATATTAAATTCTATTTCTCCCTGGGAGCAGTATCATTTCCATTCTGTTGACAAATACCCTAACAACTCAGGGGTAGAAGAAGAGACAGAAAGTGCGATGGAGAGTTCTGGGAACTGCTCTAAATGTTCTGCGCAATCTCAGCCATTGCATTGCTGTTTCTTTCAGATGACCACATCTTTACCATTTCACAATTCATCTGGCTGCTCTGAATCTCCCTGTGAATCCACTGCCTAGCCTTCAAAAAACATGGACGTATAGGGCTGCTGAAAGCTGGAGTGCAGATGAGTAGCATCATGCATCCTAGCACCAGGCAGAGGTTTTGGGAAGCAGGACATGCCCACGCTATGAGAACCAGACAGTAAACAGACATCTTCATGAAGGCAGAAAGAATAGACCCAGCAAACCTGCTGAAAATGTTTCATTTTCAATGCTTCAAAGAAGCCAGTTTCAGCTGTGCTAATAAGGCAGAGGCAGAACATTTCATTTAAGTCCTATTGAAATGGAGTTACAGTGTCCGACTGACTTTCGGGGGGGGATTGTGGGCTATGAAGTTGGTTGAAATTCTTGAAAACCTAAAAATTCCATTTTTAGATATGATCCCTAACCTCCTGTAACTTTCTATGCCAATTTACCCCAAACGTATTAGCAAATGAGTGGGACTGTAACTTTACAATAAGTATTGCACAATATTCATAGAAATCAATTTTTTAATTCACAATTTGAAACCCTACTGCTAAGAATTAATTCCATCGAGTCAGGAGAAGAATGCATATAACACGGCTTATGCATGTGGGTGAATATTTGGAATGCAGCTGATAACAAAGAGCCAACAAGCCAAGGATTATTTGTCAAAAGCTTGCAGTAAATAGCGCCAAGTAATGGAAGCCTTTAGGATGATCACGATTAATTCACAGATTATTCAAGAGCAAAACAGAAAGAGGTGATGAAATGCGTCAGCACCTGTAGGAATTATGCGTCTAGATGCCGCGGCGTGACTGCTGTTTTGCAAGCTTGCGCTGGGGAGACTAGGGCACGGACTCCAGTTCTGGTGAAATCTGAAATCGTTTATTTCGTGTCTCACATCCCTTCTATAGTCTACAAAGTGCTAAGCAGTAATTTTCCACTGTTTCACTCCCTTATCATCCCAATTTAGCAAAGCTACTGAGAATTACACATATTCACATTGTTTGGTCTGTCTTTGAGATGCACAACCTCCTTTATCTTGCAAACTGCCTACTTTGTTTTGCTAACCGATCTTTTCCATTCATTCCTCTCCCCACGGTTCCCGGAGCTCAGGCCGATCAGAGCATTAACACCTGGTGTTTTCTTAACTGCTCCCAAGGCTTAAGCCGAACCAGAGTGATAGTGCCTGTATCCATTTCGTTAACTATTTCTATCCCATCATCCGCAAAGCACTAGGAAATGATGTCTTTTACAGAAATCTTGTGGTCAGACTGAAGAGTGGGTAGCAAACTCTGGTCACTTATTTGCCCTTGTTCTGCAGAATTAGCACAATAATCCCCATCCACTGCTGCTCATCGGAAAAGACAGAATGCATCTTTCATTGTACTGCTCAGAAGATAAAGCAGTTTTCTGGTCAAGTGCAGTTTTGCAGCCAGTACATCAAGAAGCTCATCAAAAAGGAGTTTCCTGGTGTGATTTTAGATCTCAGCCTCCTGTGCTGGCTGTGAGAGTCACCTACCATGCTTGAGGACATGCCCAGAGGAGACTTCCAAGAGAGTGATCCGAAGAGCTTCTGGACACTTACATCTCAGTGATCACTGAGCAAGCTTTTGAAAACCATCCACACTGCCCACCTAAGGAAAAACCTGAATTCCAGTCTGTGATGTCTGTAAAAAGTGTGTCCTCAACAAAACACATCCCATCCCCAATTAAGAGTCAAGAGGAATTTTAAGGGAAAGATTTCTCTGAGCCTAGTGGTGTGTTTGTAGCCTGTTATTTGTATAGAGGAAGAACAGAAGTAATTTCAGCCTGTTCAACTAAATATTTGGATTTTAAATAAGTGCATCTCTGCAAATGTGCACTATGTGTCCGTGCTTTTTTAAGGGACAAGGGAAGTTATTTGTTGTACATGAGGATGTTTGAACACTATTTTTAAAATGGGTGGGAGCCTATGTACATTTAGTAGAGCTTGAAAAGCTTCTCAACTCTGTCCCATAACACTGTTTTACTAGTTTTGTTAGTAAAACATATTTACTAGTAAAACATAACATTGTTTTACTAGTACAGTGTTTAACTAGTAACTAGTACTAGTTACTCAGTACTGGCATTATGTGAAAATCCTCTCCCAAAGGGACAGTCTATGCAGACTGTTTGGTGTTGCTTTCCAGCTGACATGGGAGTGAGTGGGCACCTATCCACACCACAGCACACACATAAGATTACATACATGAAATCTCCACATTCACACCCCTCGAGCCTCAGAAAACAACTTTACAGTGCTGGGGGAAATACTGGAGTGATGGTTGTGTCCCATGCTGCTTCCCATTCTGAGATAGGAATTTGCCCTCCAGACCCATATGATTTCTCAATAAATTGTTCAGATTAAGGGCCTGATACATAGAGACACTTAAAGCAATGCACACAAAGATATTGGGAAGACCAGATCCTACCCACCTCTGTTTGAGGAAAAGCACTTGTACAACAAAAGCTTTCAGGTATAATACTGGAAGTGTTTTCATTTTCCAGAACAAAGAATAAAAGGGAAGAGCACATGTCCAAAAAACTGGTACCTATTTCTTTTTTACCATATCTTTTATTATATTCCTCTCGGTTTATTAACAAAGTGGTGGATCTTAGTATACTTTGCATATTTTTGATACTTCTTCATAGCTATCATGCATAGGTGCATGTGAGTATGCACACATATATGTGTCTACACATTTATACATATACATCCAAAAGTGCATGTTATATGTAGAAACACATTTATACATACCTGCAACTTTCTGTAATATAGAGGTATCACTTTTGTTTGTATCTCTCCTGATGCCTTCTCTATCTGTTACCTGGTATGGATGTAAGTTTTTCCACACAAGAGCTACGATTTCAACATCTTTTACTCAAGTATCAGTCCACAGCTACATCAATGATTTCATTTTGGGGGTTTCGTGTGGCACAGTGAAGATCAAAATACGGGCAAACTGGACTGTTTTTGCCTCCATTGCCAGAACAGACCCACTTTGCAATGACTAAGGCAGAAGATCAGAGTTTTGGTTTTTAGTGGTTTGTTGTTCGTTTTCTTTCTTTCTTTCTTTCTTCTTTTTTTCTTTTTTTTTCTTTTTTAAATGTAAAATGAATGTAATGTTATCTTGACCTTTTCAGAAAGTACTGAGGGGAGAGCAGGGGCTAGAGACACTCAGCATGTGACCTTGCCCTAGCACAAGCTTCCCTATTACAAAGCTCTGCAATCTGTCATTAGGTCCTATGATTTATCTGTTCAAACTAGATCCTGTGGTTTATCTGAGTCTATCTCTCAAACCCAGAAGCCAAGCTATTTCCATGACAAGGACTCCCTGCATAAGGATGTGTTCCTTTAAGGGTCACAGGGGATGCCAACAGTAGGTGGAGTCTTCCCCTGGGTGTTGTTGAAGTTGTATATGAGGAGAAACACGACAGGCAGCCAAGGCAGAGCCAATTGTGCAATCAGCTTGGCCTTACTAGCCTTTGGTGGCATGACACTATATCAGGGTACAGAAACCATGACCTCTGTGTTGCACCAGTCCTATCTTAAAGAAGAAAGGCTCTGTGACATGCTGGCCATTTCTGTTGCAGAGCCACAAGAAGCCCCATAGCTGACCCTACCACTTGGAATGGTCGGAGAACCCAAAGCACTCAGAGAGAATGGAAATTGTAATGTTGTGAATTTTGTTTCAGGAAACAGAAAATAGGGAAAGGGAGCAGGAGAATATTTATCATACCTTCCTCCTCCTTTTTTGTCTGGACTCGTGCCAAGCACATCTGGCCAAAAAGAGGGGAAATGTGGTTTCCACAAGATGAAACTTTGAATGGATACAAGCAGTTTCTAAGGAGACCTGCTCTATAATTGTAGAGGAAATTACAAGTTGAATCATCTGTGGTTTGGGGAGAGAAATCAATGATATTCTGTAAGTTGAACCCAACTGTGCTGACTCTTACCAAGAAGGAAACTGGAAAGAAATCAATTCCAAGAACTTTGAACAAAAATCCATCTTAATTCAGGTCTGACAGAACTGTTTTGTTCTCCTTCTCTAAAGCAACGTGATGCATCAACCTGAAACTCCTATTACTATTGCAGAGACAGGCCTTTTCCATCAAGGACGTACTAATAAACTGCACTTCAGGTCTACCAAACCACTTGCTGCCAAGTCTTGGGAATACACAAAGGCCCTTACACCCTTCAGGGCTCGGCTGCCGAACCTGCTGGTGTCCCTCCAGAAGGCAGATCCAAAGCTGAATCTGCAAACCGTGATGCATTGCACCATACATTGAAATGGATTGCAGCTGCACCCCCGGGACCCTGTAATGACAGCAGCAAACTAATTCTGCTTATAACCTAAATGGCACCTGACTCCTAAATTAGTGTTCTTCAGATGCTGATGCTTTACACGTTTTAACTTTTTGTTTGTCTGTTTGGTTTTTGGAAGACAAGCGAAAAAAAGCAAGACCCTGAATATCTATGAGCACTTACACTTGATTTTGTAATTTTATTTTACTGAATGTTCCTGTGAAATGCTGAATTCAGTTTAGTTAAATCAGAAGGCTTCAAGACACAGACAAAAGAGATTCCCTACCAAATGTAAAGTCAAACTTTAAAGGAGCCAGTCTCTTTGGAGAGACTCAAGAGTGGAGGACTGTCCTGTCTATTCCATACCCAAACTATTCGAGAGCAGGAGGCTACCTGACTAGCGTTGCCAGTGCAGATCATAGAATCATATAATCATAGAATGGTTAGGGTTAGAAAGGATCTTAGAATGAATTCCTTTGTAAACTTGCTCAAGGATAGAAGAAAACCCAGTTCTGGATGGAGGAAACTTACCAAAAGGCAAGTGTTCCATGACTGGAAATGAAAACAAACATCAACTGAAAGAACTTTAAGTCTCAACTAATAAGAAAATCTACTATAAAAAAGCTTTTTTTTCAAGTGAATAGTTTCACTTTGTAGTCATGGAAATTCTTTTCAGTCTCAGCAAAACTAAGGAATTTTCAAAAACCTATAGTTTTTACCTTTCAGTGGTTTTGTGGGGTGGGAATGGGGGAAGATGGAAGTTTTAGAAAAAAAGTTGAAGTGATAAACTCTGACCAGTATGGTATTCCATTTCTATCATCTAAAGAAAGAAAGTCAAATACAAATGTCAAAGGAGAAGCTGAATTGTGGCTAATAATCTGTCTATTTAATCTCTGTTTGGCAGAATGTCAGGTCACTAGAGTAGACTTAGTGTTATAAAAAGCTTGCACGAATATTTTCTTTCAGATTCTTATAATGAATTCCTTCAGCATGTCTTTCTGCTTCCAAGTATTCCAACCAATGAATCTACTGGAGCTATTGCTGATATGGTGAATTTAGAATTAGCATTATAGAATAGTAAAAGCAAGTGAAATTTCAGTTTTGTAAATGTATGTTGGAAGGAGAAGCTTGATTCTGTAAGTTTTGCCCATGTAACATGGCACAGCAATGACCTGTGCATCCATCCTGAGTTTCTTAAATTTTTAATGTCTGCAATACCTGCAATGAATTTCTCATGAGTGCTGTAGTCTATTTTGAATAACAAATATATTCAAGAAAATTACAATTTATTTGAGAAGAAATAATGAAGAGAAGATGAGATGAAATTAATCTAATATGGAATTAAAAATGAATTATTCATGCAGCTTTACAGGACAGTGATATCCCCACAAGCAATAACTGTATTGACATCCATATGGAAGAGGGCCTCCATTCAGTCCTTCTTCCATCGCAGGAAATACAAGCATACCAAACTGCTTTCAATTCAATAAAACCTGTGGTTTCTGTTAAGCTTCTGAAGTTTGTTGGTTTTTTTTTTTTGCCTGCAGGGATCTTTTTTGAAATGAAGTGATGGATCTCTGACAACCTTCATCTAGAGGCCACTTATCCATTTTCAGAGCTGTTGGAGGACCGATTAAGAGCCAGTTTAACATATAAATTTGCCTGACGCTGAATACTGGAGTTAAGAAAAACTTGGGATGATTTATGAATCACATAGTTTACCTTGCTCTTGAACCTCTGCTATCCCTGTGGGATGAGTATTTTCAGGATTAGCTGGAGAAAACATCATCTGATTAAATGTTGTCCACAGCTGCAATATACATACTACAGAAACACAAATGGAAAGAAAATTGGTTTTCCAGAGACTGAGCTGAGACTGAATGAGTTCATTTCAGGAGTGAAACATTTCCCCTTCCAGATTTTCTTTCTTTCCTTTGTGGTCTCTCTTTTGTCTTTTTTTTCAGGCAGGGGTGAAGGGGACAGATCTCCCTGCAGCAAGTGGCTACCTTCCATCTGCATTTACAAAACAAAACTGATGCACTGAACTGTCACTGAATCGCTGATGAAACCTGACTGGCTGCTATGGGACTTGGAATAGAGTTCAGCTGCAATCCATTAGTGCAGAAAAACCTTTTACATGGAAAAATCAGAATCACCTACTAAAAAAGCAGAACTATTATAGCTTGACACTTTTCTGTTCTGTTCGCATTACTGTGGCAATGTTCTTGTAGACTATGTTTAAAATGATGTTATAAAAATAAATTCTGATTAGCTTTGAATGCTTGATGAAATCAGCATACAATTTAGATTTTCCACAGAGTGTTCAAGAATATTCGTAAGAGCTCTTTAATTATTAAATAATTACAAATCACCCATTAAAACATTATTCATTTCACCATTTAATCATACTAAGTCATACATTTTTAAACCCTAGAATTTTTCCTTTCTTAGTGCCAGATAGATCCAAGGAAAATTAATTGAATGTTTTTAATATTTAAGTTGTTAAATGGCTAGTTCAATAAACTGCAATAGAGCCATAGGATGAGGCCCAAATCACAGGGAGAACTCATGAGTGGATCATTGGGCCCAGGTAGTGCACTATTTTGTGAACTGCATAGGAGGACACTTCGTTAAATTAAAGAACCTTTTGCTATCTTGGTTAGTTTTGTCTAAGTTCTCACTATGATCCATGACTGCATTCCCCAAAGCAAGCATTTTCACCTTGTTTTCCTTAGTAAGAAGTACTCTTACTGCTTTTGACTCCATCAGTTACTTGCAAGCTCCTATTCCAAGGTACTTTCCATGACTATCTAAGAAATTAAACAGAAAAACTTGGGTCAGGAATGTTTGCTTGACTCACCCACATGATGACAGAACACCGCATCAGTTAAGAAAGATAAGGACACTAGCAAGAATTTAGTTAGCATTTCAGTCATCACATTATCCAGTACAACCTCAGAGAATGGTTATACCAATATAAACAGCAGCTACCTTATTAACCTAAGTGTTGTCTATAAAACATGTGTTGGATTTGTCTCTTCATGAGTAAACTAGGAGTATGAGCAAGCTAAGAGTAAGAGTGGGTCAAGGTCTTGGGGATAAGACTTCTCTGCTGTTAGGAGAGCAAACATCTAGCATGGGCAGCACGTCCCTTTTCATATCCCTAGGCAACCTGAAGTGTTTCCTTGCCCAGTGTTAGTCCTGCCCAGGAGGGCTGCCAAGGAGCAAAGGGCACTAGACACAAGGCCACTCCAAAGACTCATCTTCCTGAGTGCTGGGACAGCTGTCTTCCCTCAGAATCAATGACTTTCCCTGTAATTATCTCAAGGAATGCCAACCATACCAAGACAAAATTATGTTTTATACAAAACATATTTTTTTCTTGGCTGACTGTTATTCCAATATGTTAATAACATCTGCAGTGGTTTGTTTATGGTCACAAGGGAAAATGTTAGCAGAGCTGGGCACAAAGTTGAGGAAGATCTCATTCTTATTCTTTAAATGTTCTATCCACCAGTGAATGCAGTTTCCCAAATCAAAGCGAGGAGATGAGTTCAAAGGGGAAGCAACAAATTGATCAGTTAATCCAAGTATCATTTCTACAAATGATACTACATCATATTGCTAGACATGTGATCCACTCCTTGACCTTATGTTTTGGCAGAATTGCTTTCCCTAGAGAGAGCAAAGGATTCTGTGTCCTTGAAGTGGAGTTATGAAGAGCCCTAACAATCATTGAATACAGTTCCTTTTTTTTCTCAGCAGGCTATTACAGATTCGATATCTGCCAAAATAGCCATGGAAAGGCTGACAAAATGTCCATCTGCTTCACAAGGTCATCATACAATGTAGCCACCAGTGTTCAGACAGTAAGAGCAAAGCCTGCTGTGCCACAAAAAGACAGGTCAGAAAGGTGGACAACATTGCAAATATGCAGGTGTAGCAAAGCAAAGGTCTGTGACACCTAGAAATTATAAATGTATTGATCAGAATATAATTAATTTTATTGTGGCTTCAACTCAAATACGTACAAGGATGGTGTAACTAACAACAAAATGTAAGTATTTTGTAACACTTGAGGCACAGCAAGATGCAATGTATAAGCATTTTGCATAAGTACAAGCCCAACTCAGTTCTAGCTTCTGTTATCAATGAGCTCTCAAGCCTGATAACCCAACCTCAGCAACTAGACTATCAAAGACCACAAGCATCAGAACCAGGTGTTAGGCACCATCTCACAGCTGACTTACAATATGACTGTTAAAGACCAGCAGTGGTGATGTTGAACTATGTGTGTGAACTAGCCATGAGCACAAGGGGTGTTCTAAGTGAATGAATTTAGCATAGTTAACAGTCTAAAACTTCCATGATCTGTCAGCATTCTAAACAGTTCCATGATGGCAATCCCTGAATCTCTAACTATGTAAGCACATTCAGTTTGTATGGCTACAACACTAGTTTTCTGCAACAGTATGAATTTCTGTGCACGAAGTCCTAGCTGATCCTCAGGAGTGCACAAATACTAAGAACTATAATCAGTATTTTTCAAGATGGAAAGACTTTCCACAAAAAAGGGAGTAGAAGGAACAAATCGGTATTGTAGTGTAAACAATTATCTTCAGCATCGATGTGAACCATACTACAGGATCTGCAGCCTAATCTGCATTCATTGGATCACTGTTAAGCTATTTAAACTGAAGCAATTGCTTCAGTTAAGTTTCTAATGAATATTTGTTCACACCAGAGAAGCCTTGTCACAGTTAGCAGTAACTCACAATTTAGTATATCTGCGGGCAAGGTCAGGAGAAATAGCGAGACCTTGGACAATGCAATTCAGTCTTGCCCCAGAATGAAAATAGTCCCATTTTACAATTCACTGATCCTAAAGCACTTTCTGCAAGTCACCAAAACTGCACTTTGTTTACAAATGGGCAGAAATGTGGTGTGTGAGGGGGTGAGATAGATTTATAGCCTATTTTAACACTGCAGGACAGTGTCAGTGGCTGGAGAGAGAAAATGCAACTCTCAGCTTCCAGCCCTGCAGCCTAGACTTTCAGGCAGGCTGCCTCCTTCCAGAGCATGACAGCACCAGTTGCCTTACACCCCAGGTGCCAAAAGATGGAGAAAAACTCCCAGGGTGGAATTTTTCATTCCAGCATCTTTAGTCATCCAAATGCTTTTGGAAATGGGACCCACAGACACCCAAGCAGACTAGCTTTGAAAACTTTCCAACATCCTATTAATGAGCAAAGGATTTCCTTTATGAGACAATAAATGGAGCATCCTACCTGAGCCTTATAGGTTTAGGAATACTGTTTGTTAATTCCTTTTTAAAAAGTAATTAAAGTGTTCCTAATTTACAAGAATAAATCTGTCTATATACTGTGACCATGAACTAGAATCACTGTATTAATGATTTATACATATATGTCCTCCACATAAAAAGGACATGGAACTGTTGGAACAAATCCAGAGGAGGGCCACGAGGATGATCAGGGGGCTGGAGCACCTCCCATATGAAAATAGGTTGAGAAAGTTGGGGCTGTTCAGCCTGGAGAAGAGAAGCTGTATGGAGACCTCATAGCAGCATTCCAGTATCTGAAAGGGGCCTGTAAGGATGCTGGGGAGGGACTCCTCATTAGGGACTGTAGTAACAAGACAAGGGGTAATGAGTCAAAACTTAAACAGGGGAAGTTTTGATTGGATATAAGGAAGAAGTTCTTTACTGTAAGGATGGTGAGGCACTGGAATGGGCTGCTCAGGGAAGCTGTGAATGCTCCATCCCTGGCAGTCTTCAAGGCCAAGTTGGACAGAGCCTTGGGTGACATGGTTTAGTGGGAGGTGTCCCTGCCCATGGCAGGGAGGTTTGGAACTAGATGATCTTAAGGTCCTTTTCAACCCTAACTATTCTATGATTCTATGATTCTATACTATGGTGATGCCTAGAGGCCATAAGCAGGAAGGAGGCTTCATTATCCTAGGTGTTATACGTGTTGCCAGGAAGACATACTCTCTTGCTGCTCAAGTTTATAACTTAATTTATGAAAAAGAGCATTAGGCTGATGAAGGAGAAAGGTTCTTAAGAAGCTGTGACCTCATTTGCCCCTCTGGTTTCCTATGCTGTCTTGTAATGATGGTGATGATCCTGTTTTGAAACGTCTGGGCTATTTGTTCTTGTGTGGCAAAACACAACATGAAGGCATGGGGAGGGAAGCACCACTCTCTGCAGAAGACACATTTGACCAGACATTCGTTAAATTGTCTACTTGCAGGCAATTGGAGAGAAATGTTAGACAATTCAGCTGAGAGGGCCTCGCCAAACCATCTGAATTTTGTGGTAGCCCCATATGAGGGTTTTATTGCCATCAGTCAATCAACCAGCATGTTTGGCCTAACTTGCGGTTCTCTTCCCTCAGGCAGTCAATGACATTAGATTGGTGTCATGTTAACACAGCTCTCTGAGCTATGCAAACAGAAGTTTATTCCTGATATGCACAAGTGGCTACCACAGCATGGAAGCAAAAGGGGTAAACGTGAGTAATTAGGCATAGGGCTTTTTTTGTGTGTGTGATGGAATGGTCTGGAATGGCACACCAAAGCATACTTTGGAAAGAAAAGAAAATTGCAAGTACTCTTAGTATTGGACTGATAAAAATGCTGTTGAATTTGCATTCTGAACCATCCTTTCATACAAAATTAACCATGGCTGGACCTGTAACTTCATATTATGCCGAGATTTAATAGTAGGACTACGGACATCAAATAACAGTAATAGGAAGCAAATTCAAAAATAAACAAAAAGAAGTAGTTCTTTACAAGCAGAATTCCATCACCAAGGATGTTGTAGATCCAGAAAGTATATATAGGTTCCAAGGAAGGTGGAAAAGATTGGGGAAGTCTGCTGAAGGTCAAACAGCCCTGGTCAGGCTCAGAAAATTCCAAATTTTAAAGAAAGTGCAGGCGGAAAAAGTGTTAGGGGAAAGCATTACAATTACTTGCCCTCTCTTACACTCTTCTCTAAGACTCCACTTCTCACAAGCATTGGGATCGATCTCGCGATTTGCTCTCATGAGACCTCACTTGGAGTATCGTGTACACTTCTGCTGT
Source organism: Psittacus erithacus (assembly GCA_009867235.2). Lineage (NCBI taxonomy): Eukaryota > Metazoa > Chordata > Aves > Psittaciformes > Psittacidae > Psittacus > Psittacus erithacus. Next base: position 147 of record WYDI02027516.1, on the reverse strand, counting down.
CCTCAACATAAAAGGGACATGGAACTGTTGGGGCAAATCCAGAGGAGGGCCACAAGCCCTCCTGGCTTGTGGGGACTGGAGCACCTCCCGTATGAAGACAGGCTGAGAAAGTTGGGGCTGTTCAGCCTGGAGAAGAGAAGGCTGCGT
>WYDI02027515.1:0-34885 GCA_009867235.2 Psittacus erithacus | reverse complement strand
GGACACTGCACACCTTCATCCCAGATGGATGCTTTACACCTTCATCCTAGATGGATGCTGCACACCTTCATCCCTGGATGGACAAAGATGCCCTTCCACACATCCCAGGTCTTCCAGAGCAACAAATTCCCCTTGTGCTGGGATGCCACCATCAGTGGTGGTGGTAAGGAACCATCAGAAATAGCTTGTCTTGAGAACTCCCTTCCTGCCCACACCATTACTGTATCTTCACAATCACTTACTCAGCTGTTTGAGCTGCATTTAAGTTCTGCTCCAGAGCTTCAAGCACATCCTATCAGGTAAGTATTTAAACACAGAGAAGGAAACAAGGTATTCCTGAAGGCAGGATTTGTGGCTGCCAGACAACAGGCTCCCATAAGAAAAATAAAAGCCTGTTTTGTTCATGCTGAGTCAAAATAAACCAAGTTCAAGTGGAACCAGTGTTTGAAGCACCAGCTCAACAGACCACTTCACCCAAGTTAATCATAGTCCAGAAGAGGACTGGCTGGACTCTGTCCTGTACACACAGAGTAAAGCAGGCTAGATTTCACAGGATCTGCAGGACCAAAGGCCTTTTCACAGCCACCAATGTCCCCAAAACACCTGCACTTTGTGTGTTATCCTGCTGTGCTGATCCACCACTCTCTACAGGAAACAGTAGGTACACTAGCAAAACAGAACCAGCATCTCCCTTTAAAATCCACACTGGAAGTACCTCCCAGAGACCTTAAGTGCTCTTTGCAGAGGTGGGAATAAGACATGAAGATTTCCAGCTGCATGCTTGAGCTCTGCAATCACAGCTACAAAAACATCTCCACCACTTGGATGCGTCTCCTTTCTGCAAACACTGTCAAGCTTTGCCTTAGATCACATCGCTCTTTCCACCTCCCCAAGGCTATGTTGAATAACCCAAAAGCAGCCCAGGTTTGAGGAGGAGGAATTACTCCTCTTATCAGTTAAGTTATTCAAATCATTGGGCTTGAAAGAGCCAAATGCCAAATCATCAATTCTCACTTAAAAGAAACCAGAAATATCACTTCATTTTGGATTTTCTCCACACCCTTCTACAAACAACTGAACATTATCAGGAGTTCCCAGAGTTCCTGATAAACCTTCTGGATGTCTCTAAAAACTCCAGTCTTCAGGGGTAAAATTCCTTTCCAAGCTGGACAAACAATGCATGTGCTTTCCCACCAAACTATTTCCAGCTTTCTGTGGTTTAGTTCTGTCTCTCCCACCTTGAAGCTGTGAAGCTGAGGGACAGCCAAATGCTTTTCAGATATCCCCAACTGCCCCAGGAAGACTGAGCTCCCAGGGCCAGCCAACAGGGCATTTTAAGCTCCAGTTACACACTAGTAGGTGCTTTGCTGCACCAGGCACAAAGCCACTTCTCATTTGCACTACTGGAATACTTCTTGATCCTTATCCATCAAGAATGATGTCATACTTCGCCTTATCTCCCAAGCTACAAGAACTTCCGTAGCATTTACTTTTCCTAAGTACAATGGGCAGCCTTATTCCACCTTTTATTCCCCACCCTTCCCAAGTCAGGATGCTGTGAACCAGTTACAGGAAAATCATATCTATTCCCTTGCACGGGGTGTTTGCAGCTCACCATTCCCAAAGCTTCACCAAAACAGACTTCCCAGCACTTATTTCTCCCCACAGTCATAGCCACAACCAGCCAACACACAGACACTGCATGTTACCCATCGCTGGGCATCATCTCCTGGTAACATCAGCATCATTTTCACTGTGATGCTGTCCTGAGAAAGCCATCCTGCACCTCTGACACCTCCCTCCAGCTAGTATAACATGACATTGAACAAAAAATAAGTTTTTCCCTAGCTGTATATACACCATAATCATTCCTTCCAACCCAAATCATTCTAGAATACAATTAGGGATCATAAAGCACCAAAATATCAGAGCATAGTTTCAAAGGACAGAGATGGCTTCAGCAAAAATCAACTCTGGAGTCACAGTCACCTATTCTCCATTACAAAGAAAGAAGGCCAAGGAAAGCACTTTGGGTGAGGTTAAGCAATACAATAATGTGGTATCATTTTAGCTAACAGCCAAGTACAGCTAATGTTAGCATGCAGCTTTGCAAACAGGAGGGGAAAGCATCCATATGCGCCAGTGCTTCTCTCCCACAGCTCTGAGCACCAGTTCTCAACAAAGGTGAAGGAATAGCCCAGCCTCAGCTCTCCCCACCTATAAACCAAGGATGGACAAGTGACTTATCTGTAGGACAGGAAAAAAGCACCAATGTGCCTTGGGATTTGCTCCTCAGACCACACTGGGGCTGTTGAGATCTTCACAACCACTCCTGGTAACAGCCAGAAAGGGTCACTGTGCATCTCAACATGAGTCTTGCTGTTAAGAGGAGTCTTGCCGGACAGCTCTGATAAAACACATCACACTCAGTCCCAAGAACACAGCAACCTCCCTTAGTACCATGTCTCTTGGGTTACCCTCCTCACAGGCAAATATTTGCTGGTTAACTTTTATACAGGCTTTTTCTTTTAATTACAGCTCCCCTAGTCAGCTCTGATGGGCATTAGGATTACAGGGCTATTTTTGTTGCTATTAATCTGCACTAATATATTCTTTCTGCTATCTTTTATTCCCCTCTTCCATTGCCCAGCAGCAGGGTATTACTGCAGCATAACTGCTAAAAACCGTAAGATCCCAAATCCCATTTTTCCCCATCACTTCTGAGCTCTGTGTTTCCAGGGCAGCATATTTCACCCCAAAGTAAGTTTCCTGTTCTAATATTTTACCCCTTTTATTACCAAATACACCCAGAAACTGGGATCAATATTGTGAAGTGTTCTGCTTTGATGTCTAACAAGGAATTGGAACTGTCAGGATCATTGCACATTGGTTTTTTCTGCATTATGAAGCACTTACAACAGCTTTAAAGTTGGACAAAGATTTCAGCATTAACACCTTTAAAGAAAAATATAGCAACTCCCTCAAGATTTGCTTTTTCAAGTGGTTGGAGGTTTAATTAAGAAGCCACAGTAATGAGGCAGACTTTGCATTATGGCTGTAACACCCAAAATCACAGCTCTATCAAAGACAACACTGGTACCATCTATTTACCGAGTCCCACCAGGAACGTTACCTCTGCTCCCACTTCCCTGAGGTGGAGATTGTCACAAGCACAAGCAATTTGCAAGTAAATCCTCTGTTCTTTAAATCATGGTCTTCAAAAGGGTGCTGCTAGGGTAGGAAAACCTGCAGTTAACAGAAAAGGCAAAGAAGAAAGAAGCTGCCCAAAGACCATGTGGGTCAGTGGGACAACACTACTCACAGCAGCAGGATGAAGCAAAGGCCCTGCTTACACAGCTCATGTCCCTGAGCTCTGCAGCCTGCCTCCAGAAAGCAAATCTCTGCTGCAAGGGCACCAGGAAAGACCCCTCAAACCTCAGCATCTCATAGTAAAGACATAGTAGCAAGTCATCCTATCAGGATGGGACTACAGGTTCACCCTCTCATTATATTTGGAGTATGGCACCACACATTCCCAACAGGAAGAAACCCTTTTGGAGGTTTCCCAGGTATCACAAAGGGCTCTGACTGTTGCCAAGAATCCAGTCTTAAAGTGAACATTAGCTCTGCTCCTCACCAGCCTACTTTGGTCTGGTGAAAGATTAACCTCTGAGACAGACAAAGAGCGTTTCCTACACCCTCTGCTTTTCAGAAGGCAGTAGAGTAGCTGCTATAAAGCCCGGATGCAAATGGCACTTGTGTCTTACCCAAGTGAAGACACCACCCTCGCTGCAGTTAAACTGGTAACTGCAGGATCATTGCCATGGCATTTGCTTCCTTTTCAATGGTCATCCCAAAAAGTGAGTGCTTTGGGCCTTCACACTTACCTCCCTCTCCCCAGTGGCTTTACAGCTTTATGCCTAACATCCCAAATCTGCGTAAAATAAGGAGAGGATTTTCTTCTTGACCCAGTGGAGTTGAATGGACACAGGTAGAGAATGACAAGACTAGCAGATAGAGGGAGGCTTTCTCCAGCCTCACTTCACCCTCTCCAAACTGCAAGAGGAGGCAGGTAGGCAACACAGGGCTGTCCCAGTGTAAAACCATGGCCCTGTGTCACCACGCCACTGCCTGCCACAGGATTTCACCTGACTCAGCCTCTTGCTTACAGGCAGGACTTGCAATGCCCTCAGCCACTCCTGACTGTCCAACCTGTTCTTTAACTATACTCACACATTCTCCACGTGCTCTTGGAGCACTTTATTCCTGGGTTGCTGTTACAGTCAGGAAGTCTCACCAAATCCTCACGGACTTGATCTCAACCCCAGATTCTTATCCTCCACACCAGACATCAAGTTACTGCCATCTCTGCTCCACAACCTGCAGAGCTGGAGCTACGCTATCCAGAGTGTCTTTTCCAGGTTACCTAGCACAAAAAGGCTAAAAAGACTTGAAGCCAGTGATGGTTGCAACTAATCTGCTCCTTTGTGTTTGCATTTTGTTGGTTGATTACTACATGTCAGAGCATTCATCGTCACACTTGGGGTTTGGGATCTAACTAATGCCTGTGACTCACTCTGCCACCCGATTCCATAATCCTCTGGTTACATTAGGATATTTCCATGTTGTTTTATATTGATAGAAGTAAAGATTATTCACCCTCAAGCTGCACACACAGAATCACATAGCTTGTCCTAGAGGCACAGGCTTGCACTGCATCTCTGGAGTGCATGGAAATAACTGGTGAAACATAGGACACACTGTACCCACAGCAGAACAAGCTGCAGAACCAGGAAGGCCTGAAAACAGATCTCCTGGTTTTAGCACACCCAAGTTGTTCCAACTCCAACCAGAGTACGTGTTCATGTGTATATAAACCTATGTGATAAAAACCAGAGAGTCCAGCACTGAGCAAGAACAAAACAAAAGCCTTCATGCCCTGCCAAGAGGCTCTGCAACTGAGCAAAGCAGATAGGATAATGCTAAACTAAACATGTCTGCTCTCAGCCCAGATTTTCTAGCTCAAAGGAAATAACAAGCTTTACTTAGTTGGGTTTGGGGTTATTGTTTTAAGCTACAGAGTAAGAGTGCCAGGTTTAAGGGACTACTTTAATCTAAAAGGGCCTGACCAGCATCTCCTAGGCTAGGCTAAGCTAAGCTGAACTCTACATAGCAGGAATACAAGCCACTGGTCTCTGAAGGGTAGAAAGGAGGGTCTCTGTGCAGTACTGCAGGGGTTCTCCCTCAGCTCAAGGGCTCTAAAACACAAACATACAAGTCCTTACAGTCCACACAGGCCTAATGGCTATGAAGGAAATGAGGCCACACAAAACAAAGTACCAGGTTTCCTTTCATGCACCGGGAAGCTCCCCATGCTCTTTTCCAACAGCTCTCAGTTACCATATTCACCTGTGGCTGTAGAAGCAAATCAGAGCTTCAGAAATGTGGGGAAAGTAGAGAGCGTCTCGATAAAGCATAAAGTACACTCAGGATTTCAAGACGGGAAAGCTGAAGCAGGCACAAATAGCAGGAGAAACAGCTGAAAGCTGCATCTCCTACATGAGATACCAAGCTGATGGAAAAATCAGCTAAGCAGACATATTTGCAACAAGATCAGGAATTTAATAGCAATCCTATTCAAAAGGAGATTATAGCAGTGACACAACTGTAAAGTGTCAACAGAGCTCTGAGTTAAACTGAACTTACAGGAAATGCAGCTTCTCATTTGGTAAGTATTTCTAGTGATACTTTAACTAAAGAAACCATACAAGGAACATGGGCATAGGTCGTGGGTCAAGGTGTGCAAGAACAGCATCCCCCTGGCACAGCACAGACTCTTGAAGAACAGTCAAACTTTGTTGGGGAGCAGCTCCACAGCATCACCCACAGCCTCCCCTCCTGCAGAGCAAACACACAAACAAATGCTTCCCCCCAGCAGAGACTACAGCTTCACGGGTTTCATCCTTCTGCCAGAGAAAAGCAGTGTTAGGAAATCACGGAATCATGGAATGGTTTTGGTTAGAAATGACCTTAAGCTCATCCAGTTCCAAACCCTGCCATGGGCAGGGACACTTTCCACTAGAGCAGCTTGCTCCAAGCCCCTGTGTCCAACCTGGCCTTGAACACTGCCAGGGATGGGGCAGCCACAGCTTCTCTGGGCACCCTGTGCCAACACCTCAGCACCCTCACAGTAAAGAACTTCTTCATTATATCCAACCTGTACTTATCCTGTTTCAGTTTTAACCCATCACCCCTTGTCCTATCACTACAGTCCCTGATGAAGAGTCCCTCTCCAGCATCCAAAGGCAGAGTCTGCATTCACCTGGTTCAAATTCACATCACCACCAGTCTGGAGCAGAGCAGGTCACAAACTTGCATTAATCCTCTGCTTCACACAGTCTGTGGCAGAGAGAATTTCACATGCAGCCCTACAGCTCCAGAGATCTCCAAGTTTAGGTGTCAGGCTCTGCACTCTTGCACCGATAACTATTATAAGCAACAAGAAATTCTCCACTCAGCTCCCATTTGAGCTGGAAAGAATTGAGTCTTCAAAAAGTAAATTTGCATGTCTGCAAGTAAATCAAATGAGCAATTTGATTGTATGAGCAGTCCGGTTTCCAGGTCCTACTGTCTTAAAAGAAGCTTCATGTTGAGCAAGTTCACTGGGCACGGAAAGCCCAGCATCTACAGCAGCTTTGTTCTAGGTACAACATGCATCTCAAATTACAACTGATGTAGTGGGAAGGGGGGGAATTAAAAAAGGAAACAAAACCCCAACAGCTATAAAGATACCTCTGGAGTTATGTGCATGCATTGACAACACCCCCAGAAGCAAAGATCTGTATCCAGTACTGCAAAACAGCCCAAGGTGTGCAGGCAAAGCCCTGCTTTGTAGGGCTCCCAGCTCCAGCCCTGCTTAAGCTCTACCCTTTAAACATAATAAAACATCCAGCATATGTGACAGAGCAAAGGAATTCTCCCCAGGTAAAGCAAAGGCTCTCGTAGAGCTTGTGGGTCAGGTTCTCAGCACGAGTAAAGCAGAGACACAGATAGCCCAACAGATTTACCATAGCTGAGAATCCTAATGTGATTAGCCAATATTACCAACATAACTTAGTGACATTGCTGCAATATCTAGGCCATGACAAGAGAGATTTAGATTTAGAGGCTCCACCCTCTTCAGGGTGCTTTTCCAATAAGCAGGATAGCACAGTCAATATTAATGGGGCCTAAACTGCGCAAAAGACTACAACCAGAAACGTCCCCTACCACAGAACAATAGCACAGGCCTCACCTCTCCTAATTTGAGAGCAGGACTGGTTGGCTCAGGATTACTGTGGGTTTTGGGGGTGAATATTTCATTTGTTGGCTATGATGCTCACAACCGCAAACAGCCACTGAATCCCAGCGCCACTCCAGTTGGAAGGGCCCTCTGGAGATCATCCAGTGCACCCCCCTGCAGGGCAGGGGCACCCAGGAACGTGTCCATGGTGGTTTTGGAATGGCTCCAGAGAGGGAGACTCCACACCCCCCCTGGCAGCCTGTGCCAGTGCTCTCGCACCCTCAATGTAAAGAAGTTCTTCCTCGTGTTGAGGTGACACTTGTGTTTAGTTTATGTCCACTGCTCCTTGTTCTGTCACTGGGCACTACTGGGAAGAGTCTGGCACCATCCTCCTGGCACCCGTCTTTGAGCTACTGATCTACATTGATGGGATCCCCTCATATTTATATAGCCCCAGGCATTTTCCCTGCACTGATGACATGGAGAAAGCTTAACTGCCTCTCCTTCCTTCTGTGGCATTTATGTAGGTCTGGTTTAAAGCTGTTTAGCTTTATTTCTTTGCATTTTCCAGGACCTTGTCTTATTACAGGTCTTCAAGAGGCACAACTCTCCCCTAGATGATACTTCAGCACCTAACAGCTTCCATGGAGAAAGTCAAAAAGGAAGCTGTAAATCATAATAGAGCAGAGAAATAAGGGGGGCAGATGAAATTAATCTCTGCCATGCAACAGCATATTAGAAGCCTAAAATCAACAAGCAAGACTCATCCTGTGCATTAACACTGCATTCCCTTTTCAAAAGCTCTGGTTTAAGGGCAGCAATAGCTTGGTCACATTACCCTATCCTCCAAGCACACAGTCAGAGCACAGCCTGAGCACCTTCATTTAGGGGTATTAAAGTCTCACAGTACTTGTGACAGCAATATCATAGCAAACAGCAGCTCACTAAAGGCTGTGGAGCTGCACTGGCCGTCCCAGAAGGTTCAGATGTTCACGTGGGTAGGTTTGCCAGGCATGTGCTCTGCTTTACAGGCTTGTGCATCCACTCAAATTCCTTCCTGACAGGCAGGCTTGGAAACCCAAAGCTGATAAAGCGGTGCTTTATTACTATGCAGCAAGATACACTGCCTCCAAGCAGATTATTTGGCAAAGCAGAGTGAGTCCCTCTCTCCTGTGACAATTTTAGTCCTTGAACTTCCACTGTAAGACTGGAAAAAAAGAAGAGTAATTACTGGGTCATGAATAACTCACAGCTTCAAAAAATACCATTTGTTTAGTTATCAGTCAGCCCTCTCCAAAGCACATTTCAGCTGCTATTATTCCAAGCAGCTGCTAATAGCATCTGAGACCTTGTTCATCTCCAAGTGAAATCAGCAGTGCCATAAACATGCTACGGAGCATGACTGTTCTGAGTGAACATGACTGGAAGTGCAAAGCCAGCAAGAAGCTGCAGCTGAAAAGCTTCAGTGGAAAGGCGGGGAAGGGTGAATCACACTGACAAGAGAGGAGAGAAAACACAGGACTAGCTGAGCAGAGAGCAGGTTGTAACTGGAGGTGCAGAAGGAGAAAGCAAGACTAAGGTGGCTGGGCTGGGACTGGTTTTAATGAGACTTGCTTGCAAGGGCAGCCAGAGTGGGTTTATGGAGACCTCAAGTGCTATGATAACAGCAAACTCCATTTAGGAAGCAGTTATGCAAGGATCCAAAGACAGCTCATGGCAACAGCCAAGGCAGACATGAAGGAATTTTGACTACTATGGCAGCACTAAGACATCCCTGTGAGCAAAGCAGCATGGAAAACACAAGAGAAACCCTAATACATACATATATTCTAGGCAAAGCTCAGGCTTGAAGGTGACATGCTACTGTAAGAGCTTCACTACAGTGTATGTAGGTTTACACTACCCTACACACAGAAACAAGATTCTTCTGCTTAAACCCAGGAACCCGGGTCTCAGCCTTTTCAGGTCTCCCGGCTACACACTTGAGCCACAGAAGTGACATCTCACTGACTAACAGGGAAACACACATTAAGGGCTACATCATATTCCTCTAGAAGAGTATACGCTGATTGAAGCCTGAAGACAGCCATGAACTTTTCAACTTCTCACAGCACAAAGACATCTATCCCACCGAGCAGCTCTCACAGGATTCAATAACACTGGGTACAGTCAGGAGCATGCAGCAGCCATCATTCAGCACAGGAAAAACTAAAACTAAATAAATATTAAAAAAAATTAAGCCCTACATGAAACAGGCTTTGATCCTTTCCACATGTACGCAGGAGAGGAAAGCGAGAGATCGTAGAATGGTTTGGATTAGAAGGGACCCTAAAGTTCATCCAGTTCCAAACCCTGCGATGGGCAGGGACACTTTCCACTAGAGCAGCTTGCTCCAAGCCCCTGTGTCCAACCTGGCCTTGAACTCTGCCAGGGATGGGGCAGCCACAGCTTCTCTGGGCACCCTGTGCCAACGCCTCAGCACCCTCACAGGGAAGAACTTCTGCCTTATCTCCAACCTGAACTTCCCGTTTCAGTTTGAACCCATCATCCCTTGTCCTATCACTGCAGTCCCTGATGAAGGGTCCCTCTCCAGCATCCTTGAAGGCCCCTTTCAGATGCTGGAAGGCTGCTATGGATAGGCATATGCCTGTCTGTTCATTTGCCAGATGTCCAGAAAGGGTTGCAGGGATCCAGAACCTGCAGTCTTGTGACTGGTACTCATAAGCCCCGTAATTATCAAGGATTTAATTCATCAGCTCAAATGAACTTATAGAATTGCTTGAGAACCTCAGACTGACATATAATACATCGATATATGTATTTCGAGCCTACTTGGTAGCAGAAAGTTTCAAAGGTACAATTACTTGAAACTCATGGCATTGGCTGCAACAGGGCTTCCCAGCTGGAAGTGTGGTCCAGTATGATGATTCAGTGGTAACTGATGATGTGTTTCTTCTTAATCTCTGTTCTCTCTATGCATTAATGATTTGATGTATTGCTAACATTCTTTGGCACTTTACTTATATACCTGTATCTCCAATTTGCTTTGATGTACTTATTCACTATACAGAGAGATGTTTACCCTATTCACATTAGTGTGCTTGCTTAAACTCTGCATATTAGACAGCTAGTGTGTGGTCACCTTGTGGCAGACCCTGTCTGTCAGTAGAACATGAACGCTGGGTGAGGAAGGACTTTGTGTGTTTCCTGGTGCCTGTGAATAACAGCAGCACTGTAGAAGATACTGTGTGTTAATGATTAGCTATAAGAGTACAGCTGCTTGTGTCTTTCTGGATGTGCTTTCTAAGGCAGCAGCACAGGAGCACATGTTGGTGTCAAACACAAGTGTTGAGCCTCAGCAGTCACTGACAAGGGCAGCCAGGCACCTCCCAGGAGCATGGGCATCTTTGATCTACATTTGAATGATCTGACACAGGGCCCTAGACCACGATAAAAGTTCCTCAATACTACGGTGACATGAATATTAATGACACTGTGGTTAAAACACCAAACAAGGAGCTGTTTGCATTTAATACAAGGCTTCACCACCACTTTCCTTATCAAATCACTGCATCTTCATGGGCTTCAGTTTCTCAGTTGTGAAATACCTTGATAAGCCTTTATTCCACCATCTGTTTGTCTGCTTTGCAGAGAGGGGAAGGTAATAGCAATGGGCAGAACCACAGGTTGCATGGGACACATAGGACACAGCAGTCTTTATGTTCACTGAGAGCAGAGGCAGCACAACAGCTCAAAACTACAGCCAGTAATCAGGTATAGAAACAGAAGGGTAAACTCATATTCACATATCTAAGTACATCTTCTAACTCAAAAGCAACAGGTAAAGGCCAAAAGAAGGGCTCTGACTTTCAGCAGAGCTTTTCTTGCCAGTCTGACCCATGTCTGCACTATCCCTTCCCTTTTCTCTCTGTCACCCCCAATCCACACATCAGTGTTCTGGGATGCATTTCACTTCCTTGCAAACATAACCAACACAAAAAGAACATCTGAACCAGCATGATCTCACCAGTTGATAACTGGGACTGGATTCCCGTGTCATCTTACATTCACTGACTTGTGAAAGGGGTGTAATGAATATGCAGCCATCAAAGAGCTTAAGTCAGAACACACTCAACTTTGCAAGCAGCACTTGCTGAAATCCCCAGGGAACATTCAGTGCACATCAGCTACAGTCCACATCAGCTGCTCTCCAACACTGTCACAAGCATCCTGCTGACACTGCAAGAGGGAAATAAAGCATAGAGATGTTCCATGAGTGTAGCAGGCACCTCTCAAGTGTGTAAATTGCCTAACAGGACTTCTGCAGGACTCCAGTCAAAGAAACAGGGATCCTACAAAGAGGAAACCCTTTCACCCCAACCACTGAGCCATCCTTATCTCTGCTTATCTCCTACCCTTACCCCATCGCTCCCCCCACAGAGACATGGCAGTGCCTCTTCCCTCCAGCCAACATTTCGTGCCTATCAGTGCTCAGTCCCGGACGGGTGGTTTGGTTATTCCTTATTACTCACCTAATCTCTACACACCACCCATATGCTGGCCTAACAAGAGATGCTACAATACCCAGGAGGAAAGGCAGGTATGTCAGCACACAGCACATGCACACAGAGATCCTTCTCTTAAACGGATATTATTTTCTTTAGAAATTTTACCCTATCTTTCATGTCACTAATCAGTTACATATCCCCTGGCATCACTGACCATTAGAGCAGAACCCAAGGGTCAAGAGCCGCCACAAATATATCCCTGTGACCACGCTGCGGTTGTAAGGCAGGGATTTCCTCACCCCTCCAAAGCAGCAACTGAACACTGGAGGGGTCTTCATTTCTGAAGTACTTGCCAGTCAGAAGCAGTTAATCCTTCAGAGGCTCATGACAGGTAACTAAGGTATCACTGACTTAGCAAGTAGGTCGCACAGAGAAGGCACAGAAAGCAATTGGTCTGTGTTTCAGTGCTCCTCTCACATCAGCACTGGTTATTTGTGTTCATTTTAAGCATTTTAAACCACTTTGAAAGTCAGAGCTTGGTATCACTCACTCCCACAACATCCGCACAGCTTCCATCTACATCCAGGACAGCAGTGAACTCACAAACACAGGTGTACCCCATGAAACCAAGAGCTTCTCTAGCTACAGCACTTGGAAGAGAAAGAGCTGTTCAGGGAAAGCCCACACAAACCAGGCAACATCGTGCTTCTCCTGGAGCATTCTGTACTTGAGAGACAAGCTCTGGGTTTATTTTACTGCTGCCATCAGAGCTGTGTAGCAAAAGCACACGTCAACCTTGCAAGCATAGGTTACAGAAGTAAAGGAGAAACATGCTATCATCTGGTAACAGATGTGCACTTAAACAGCTTCAGAAGATCATGTATTTTACTGTCACACCCTTGAGAACAGCATGCCAGATTGCTTTTTAAGTTCACACAGGCACATTTTAGGGTCAACTCCCTATTACAGTCCTACCAACACCTAATAAAAAGTAAAATCAGCATATTCCTAACAGTGAATGAAAGAAGATCAGATCTACCTGTCTTCATTGCAGCTTCCAGCTCAGCTGTGGGGTAGATGTATATGCATGCAAAGTCTGGCTTGGGGAACTCAGCTGCTGATGGCTTCTTTTATTTTTAATCTATGAGATCACCCATCCCTGGTACATGATTTGTTTCTGCAACATCATGAAGCAAACCAGATGCTATGAGCATCTTGTTCCATAAGATGTCTTTAATGCAATCCTGTGACACACAGCCCAAGGTCCTGGTGTCAGCATGGCTTGTGCCACACAGCAAGTGTAAATGTACGCCCAAATCCCATGTGTGACAAGAGCACCCCCATTGAAAACACAGAGGCAGCACTGGAGGAAAAACACCAACTGCAATTGGAGGAAAAACACTCAAGCTGGAAGGCCAGAGATCAGTTCTACACTTGGCCACACATACTCTTCACCTTCATATCTCAGTATATTATTTCCCAGTAGCCCTAAAAGGAACAGAAGGACATATCCACAGACTGTGCCAGGACTCAGATACTCTGGCAACAGGGTAGTGAGAGCTCCTCACATTAGAGGAGCTGCAGCAGCTCTCCTCTGCTTTCATTCTATGGCATCATACTGAGGCACCTACAATAACCTTCACTTCATTTAGTGGCACCTCCTACAAAAGGAGAAAAGGAAAGTTTCCCTAATGCTAAAACTCACAAATGAGAAAGAATTATCCTGCAACTGTGTTTCACTTAAACCTTTCCAAACCTTCTCCTTGTGCTTGTAAACCTCTGTCCATACTGCTCCTGCATTTAGGAAAGTACAACAGCCAGCACCTCATTTAAGGAGGTATTATTGCAGTATGGTGTCCAGAGGGTATCCTGTGCTTCCCTTCATCCTTTCCTGGGAAATAACCAATCTGATTACCTCTTGTTACTGAAGAGAACTCATCCATAAACGCAGTTTGCTTATGGCACGTTTTCCCTCAGAGAATTCCCGTCTCCTTCCACATGTGAAACACGAGTAAACACACACTTAGTACAAAGAAAGGTAAATTGGTTGTGACTTCTCAGAGCAGGAAGTCCCACGGCTGCTGTTCCAACAGGCACAGCCTAAATCACTATTTACACTGGGAAACACTACCTTCCAAGGAAGCAGCTTCCCATCACAATGCAAGCGCGCAGCACCTAGTCAGTCCTGCCCTTATTAGCCATGATTAATGCAGGTGGGTGAACTTGGAAAGCAGCAAGTGCTAACCCCAAAGTGGATTCCAGCTTGTCTTCAGCACATTTATAACTTACCACCTGCTCTCTTCAACTGCTGACAAGCTCCTGTGTAAAGGGGAAAAGGGCCACAACACAATGAAAACATGAACTGCCATGAAGTCTTCCTTAGATCCAAAGTGTCACTGCTGGGGCTGCAATCAGAGGTAATCTTTTCATACATCACCACTAGAACACTCTGCGAGACCCATGCTGGAGAGTTAAACCCTGTCATTTCCCCAGTCAGAATTCTAAACCTAAGCTTTCTTACACTAAGGAATTGACAACTTCCTAAGGCTGTTGCAGGACTGCTTGAATTAGAAACTATTTTGGTTTAAAATGGAAAGCTCTTTCCTGGGAGAACAACTGCAAAAAGCTCATCTCCCCATGACTGCAGAGGGCTATCACTGCCATTAAATATACTGAACACTGCCATTAAATATACTGATGAAGTATATTTAAGTATCTCTAAAGAGAAACCAGCCACCCCCATGTACAATCCCAGACCCATTTCCTGACATGTTGCATAAAGCTTAGAAGTGAGGTTAGATAATGCCAGTCTCTACACTATACAACTTCTTACACGGTTAAATCCATTAACACCTACCTTTCCTTCCTGGTTACATCCAGGGACATGGCACACGCTCTGCCTCAGCAAAATCTGTGCTGCTAAAAGCACCAAAACATGTGGGGCACCTCAACATTTACCAAGTAACTCACTGGGGAGCCTTCACCAGTTTGCCTGGCTTGTACGCTCAAAACATCAGACTACTAAACCACAGAGGAGCCAGTATCCTACCTAGCAATGCAGAGCACACATGCCCTGCCTCACAAGGTACACAGGAAAAGCTAAATTAAAAGAATCCCACATCCCATTCCAAGAGGAGAAATAGTTTAATTCCTAATCCAAATGTCACTGGCCAGCTGCTTAGCAGCTGGCACTTGGCAGAAGCTAGAAGTGACAAAATGAACTTCAAAGTGATGCCTTCAACCCAACCACGCTGGAACTGGGGTGAGCCCTCTGCAATTAAGCCCAGCCACACATTCAGGCAACGTGGGGAACCACCTTCCACCTTTGGTACAGACTGTGCATGACCAAGCTCTTCATGAAACCTTCCCACAGTGCCCATCCTTTCAGCACAGAGTAAAAAATACAGCAGGCAAACTGAAGCCGATTTTACATTGGTTTCTAATGTCCACTATTGAACACTTCGAAGTGGACATTAGCCAGCAGCACACACAAGGCATGTATCTGAAACACATTCTGACAGCTACTAAACTGAATCCCCTAACTTACATATTTTAAGGGGAAAAGACTACAAGTAGCACCTTCAGAAGGATACTACTAAGTGAAAAGTGAATTTTCACAGAGTTGAAGAAACAGCCTGTATCTTTTGCTGGGAGTAGACCAAGACTAATGAAATGCCCGCTCAAACACACACCCCATCAATGCTTTTGTACTTTGGATCAATTCAGCACTCCCACACTACTGCAAGTACAGAGGGTAACACAAAGCATAGCCCTCCAAAAACTGGATATTGGGGCAATCCCACTGGATTGAGACAATCCCACTGGATTGAGACATCCAATCGGATCACACTGGTTTGGTTTCTTTTCACAAATAAAACAGTAAGATAGCAGCCTGACTCTCCTCCACACTCAAATGCCTTCTAGGCATTCACCTAAAACACCAGGCACCTTCCAAATGGGAACTCAAGCCCGCTTAGAGTTCCAGTATGGATGATGCCACTGACTTTAACCCTGACCTTGCAGAACTCCAAGGCCAGCAGTGCTGACTATCCACAGCACGTAATCCTCATGCAGACTTTGAGGGGAATTTCTCAAGGGTTGTGCTATTATATGGATCAGAGCAAGACAACTACAAAGACTCAACTAAGAATCATTTACTGCAATATACTTGTAAGAAAGCACTGATTCATCAGTATAACATCACCACAGACAACCAACCATTCAAGTTCCTGATGTATTATTCCCATCCACTTCCTCCCTGCCCAGGAAAGCGAGTATCCAGACAACTATTTTTAAGGGGGTGTGGAGCTGTACCTAACTGCAGCAGATATTTTGGGGGATCACATGGAAACATTTGCCATCTGGCTCTGTGACTGCATCAAAAGCTCCCATCCTGGGCCAGGGAACGCTCCTCAGCAGGGTTGCTCAGCAGAATTGAGAGGGACCAGTCACAGCCTGACCAAGAGACGTAAATCCCAACTTTAACTCCAAAAACTCTGGTTCCAGCAGTTCCTTGGGCTTGCAACTGAAATCTCCCCCACAGTATCCATCATTTCAGTCTCTTTCTTTTACATCTCATTTATTTTCTAGGCTCACATGACTTGGCAGTCCTGGGGTAACAGCTGGATTTGGAGATCTTAAAGGTCTTTTCCAACCTAGCTGATTCTACACTGCACCGAAACACAGGCCTCTCCTCTCCCTTCTAAAGCAACAGAAAAGAGAGATGTCTCTTTCTCAGACAGGATATTCCTCCTCCACCAAAGTGCTTCCCAGGAGACTTTCTTTTTTAGCAGAAATAGCCAAGACTTTACAAGTTGCTTTTTTAACACTGCTGAACCACCAAAATTCACTGCAGACACAAGGAAGTTTTCCAGCCAAGGATTGGGACATCAGTAATGCAGGGACCAGGTTGCCAGAGAACCCCTCAGGTCTCCAGCTGAGTCAGTGGAAAAATGCTGTTTACCAGCACCTGCGGAGTACACACAGCTACACCCAAAGGCCAGAAGTGTGCAAAGCTGCTTTTGACCCAATCTGCCTCTCCAGATGATCTACCTTTCGATAAAAGAAATGACATTTCACCCCTCTGTTCCCATCAGCCTGCAAACCTACAAGCCACCTTGTTCCTGTCCCCTTGGAGACTTCACCCACCACACAGAAAGCTTTTGGACTGCCCACGCCAGGAGTCTAAGTGTGAAGAAAACACCTGCATAGCACATTTCAGCAGAAGAACTTTTGCCTTGTAATGTGGCCAGGAAGAGAACATAGCACCCATTTTACAGGTCGCTCCTTGCTTGGCTTGTGCATGCAGATCTAAGGGTTGCAGCCTACCCTAAGCCATGCTTCATCCAAAAGGCAAAGGAATCATAGGGAAAAGCCCTCAAAATGCAGCAGCTCCTCTGGGACAGCGACGTGCAGAGGGGAAGCACACCTCCTGTGCAACCTGTGCTTTTGTGGCTGTAGCTTAGGGCTGTGGAGCAGAGAGTCCAGTGACACATGGGCTCACTTCCCAGTGCTGTCAGCACCAGGGCAGAACCTGCCAGCACATTATTCATCAGCAAAGAAAGCCTCTGTTTCCCATGTTACCAGGATGAGGCCAACGTGCATTAAAGAAGACTGTGACAGCTTCTCAGGTTGAGCTCGTATAGTTCTTAAGCTTCTAAGGCCTTGGGAGTATCAGCCAAGGCAAACCTATATTGAAAATTTCAAGAAGGAAAAGATCACTATAGTTACTAGCTGAAGACCTGGCGTTGGCACTCCTCTCAGCTCAGCACACACAACATATCAGAAACCATGTCTGAAAGATGGTCACAGCTCTATTTTCTTCTACACTGCGGTGGCTCTTCACAAACCTGAAGGCACACGGCGTACACAGAGTCGCTTTCCCATTTTAGGGCTTTTTCTCTGCAGAAAGCTACACAGGTCCTCCCACTCTGCTCTCACAAGCAGCTACCCCCTCCCTCGCACTTACACCAGCAAAACATAACATTGTTTTGACTGGAACTGCATAGGAGATGGACCAGGAGGAGGCCACCGTCTCTCTGAAGGTCAAGGCTAAGGTTAGCAGCCAAAGCCATGCAGAAGGTTCCTTACATCCCAACCAAATGAAATGGAAAATGACAGGTACAGCAGCAGAGCTGGCTACAGTTTAAAAGATACCACCACCAGCTTGCTGCACTGCAAGGACTGGACATGCAAAGAGCTTTATAACCCGTACTGCTCATTTTTAGTTATTTAATGGCTCGATTTTGACACCTCCTCCAAAACAACCCCAAATATACCCCAAAACCCCCCAAACAGTTGGGATTACTGCAGAACCCCAAATAGAATCCCCTCATCACAAATCACAGGTAGCTCTACTCAGCCTACCTACATGCATGACTTTATCTACAAGGAATTTACTCCAGTGCTTTATTCTTCTCTACTTAAGGTAGGAAAGGAGGCTGAAGAAAGTTAGAATGAAGGCCACTGCTTGCTTTATGTACAGCACCTTGCTCTGCAGCAAAACATTTGCCCTTTGATTCGGGTTTGGTTTGGTGTAGGGAAGGTGGGAAACAATTAACTTCTGAAATCCCCTCAGTTTCTAAAGCACTTTAAATAAACCCCATCAAACCAAAGCCAGCAAACCCACACTGGGCTTCCATACGGGAAGACCAGAAATGTCAGCTTGCAGGTGCCACTTCCGTCAAGGACAATACAATATATGGGGAGCTAGAGATAAAGGGGTCGGCAGAATGCCCAGGAAAGGCCAAAGCCTCCCTTTTCCAGCTTTGTGAGGGGAAAGAAGGGAGAAGAAGCAAAGGCAGAGCGCTCTACAAAAGGCCCTGGGGTCTTACCTTCCGCCAGCACCTCGTCCACCGTCACCTGGTGCCGGCCGATGCTGAACACCCGTCCGATGTACCCACTGCCCGGGCCGCCGCTGCCGCCACCGCCGCCGCTGGTGCCCGATCCAGGGCCAGAGCCACCCTGCTCCCGACGCGAGTCGAAAAACTTCTTCATTTCTCAGGAGGCAGCAGCCGCCTGCGTGTGGGGCGATGCTGCTCTGACGGTCCCAAACCCCCTTGCCTACTCCTCCTTTCCTGCAGCCCGGCGAAGACGGGGTCCGGGGCCGAGCGGAGCGGGCGCGCTGTCCTCCGGGGTGTGGGAGATTCACCCCTGCGAAAGCACAGCGCGGAGAACGGGAAGGGGTTGGCAGTTACCCCCACAGCGGGGCCTGGGCCGCCGCAGCCCCCTCAGCGGAGGCCCGACTGATAGGGCCCCTGACACGGCCCCCGCCGGAATCTCTGTGCGGGCGTGGGGGTGCCTCCATGCACCCCGCAGCAGAGCCCAGGACCGGCCTAGCCACAGCCCTACCGGCTGCCCGCGGAGGGTCACGGCGGGGGCCGCCTGCCGGCAGGGCCCAGGGCCCGCATCGCTGCCTGGCGGCCACTGAGCCCGTCAAGAACCGACCCCACCGCCCGCCGGCCCCATCCGACCAGGAAATGGGCTGTCACAGGAAGTCCCGGCTGCCGGCGGCAGCACCGCCCCCTCGCTTCTCTGCCGAGCCCAGCAGACGCGGACCCGGCCCCGTCACCGCCGGTGGTCGCTCCCGCCGGCGGAGCCCCCGCTGCCCGGTAGCGCGGCTCCCGCCCCACAGCGCGGCAGTGGGGAAAGCGCCCTTTGACAGGGGAGGGTGGCGGAGTAGGCGGAATGGCGACAGCGGCTCTCCGCGCGGCACCATGGGAGTTGTAGTTCGCATTTGCAAAGCTATAATGGCACAGGGGGGCGGTGCCTAGGTGAGGACTACAACTCCCACTGTGCAGCGCGGCTCTGCCAGGGCGCGGGCAGGGGGCGACGTGTGGTGGGGCCGTGACGGGAGACCCCGGTACCGAGAGCTCCCCTCAGTGCGCCCTGGCGCCATGGGGACCCCGGCCGCCACAGCGGCATCAAGGGGTGCCTGGGGGCCATTTCCTCCCTTCGCCGCGAGGGATGGGCATTAAAATCTTGTCAGCGAGGAGCCGTGGCCCGTGTTGACGCCTTGGCTGATGGTTATTTACATGTATTTTCCAGGTAGTGCGCCTAAACTTAACAATGGTGATAGTAACAATAATAATAGTCCCCCTGTGGTGATATCTCGGGATCTGAAGTGCGAGGGTTATCTTCACACGGGCCCTTCAAAATGCCTCACTTGAGAGCCTCAAAGTAAGTATAAACGAGATCCCCAGCCCTCTAAACCCTTTGAGTGCTTTAAGCCTTGCAGTTGGGTTTGTAAAGCCTTCAATTTACCCTAAATTACATCGTTCTCCTCCTCACCTCACAGAGCTGACAGCAAGATGCTCACAAGCAGCCACACCTCTCATCCAAAGAGCCCGAAGCCTTTGTGTCAAGCCTCAGAGAAGTTTAGTTTGAATCTGATGAAATTTACTTTAAATGCACTTTGGTTTCTTTTCAGCCTCTTTTTTCATCAGAAGTGAGATTATTCCAGCTGACAGCATCCGCAGCAGCTGGCTCTTGTTCCTGCTGGGAAGGCCAGAGCTGGGATTCCAAACAGAAACATTAAAATAGGGGGAAACATTGGTTTTCCCAGCCTGCACCCCAATGAGTAAAACCCTGAGGACCATTTAACTGCCACAGAAGTGCCTCCAAGACATCACTGCTCTTCCCTCCCCTCTGACTGGGGTAGAAGAGGAAACCAGAGCACTCTCATGCTTTCCCTATGACTATTATTTCCTGTATTATGGTAATAACTACAGCCGTCCTGCTGACAAGCTCCTGTCCCAGGCGGATAGGAAAGTCAGGCCCTGGTTACTGTGGGATAGCAGAAATGTTTACCCTTTTTCCTGCATTGCTTTTGGGCACAGGCTTCCTGCAATGCCAACAACTTGCACGATCATGTTGGAAACAGACCTAATTGTCCCCATCTCCATCCTCACCCCCCCAGGTATTTGGAGGCTTTCAAGAGGCATGGGTCTCTCTGAATAGGCACAACAGCTGGTGGTAATAATATTTAGCATGTTGGATGTGCAGATGTAGAACTGCATTGCTATACAGTTGCTCTTCTGCTGAGCCACTGTGCCTCTTCATTACAGTTAATGCTACAGCTCTTATCATCCTCCTTCTCAGCAGTTCTTGTAGGTGAGGCTCCACAAACCCACCCTGCAGACCCCAAAGTCCTCTTTGACCACCATCATTCAGCTACAGTTTGTAAGGGCTTGAACAGTGGCTTCTATCTGCACCTCATTCCCAAGTGTCATATACACGGCACCCTACATCCACACAGTTACAACTGCAGTCATCTCAGCCTGCTAACACAAGTGTGAAAGCAGTCCTTTCACATTTAGCAGGCTTTAATCTTCATTAAAGCTTGCTCAGCTGTGGTTTGGGGCTGCATGATGAGTTGCCAGTGGTCAATACATAAGGTCCACGTGCCCTTCAGATTAAATATGAAGTGGGTAAAGTCTCAGTTGCTTCTATATCCTTTCTTTTTTAATTACTCTAACCTGCGAAAGCTCCTTAGGGATCTATTAAGGCTGAAGTAAAACACCCAGTGCAAAATGAGAGTCCAGTAATCAGTGATTTCTGGGGACTCTGCAGAACTAAATGATTTCCAAGGAAATTGAGCATCTCAGTACAGTACAGGGAAATGACTCATTTCCAACTAAAGAAGATAAAGCCTACTGCTGTGCAGACAGCTTGCAGATGCATTACTGAACACCTGAACTAGGCACCGAGAAGTACTTTTAAATGTATCTGGGAGTGCTGAAGTGTAATGCAGATGAGTGTCAGACCTGCGTGCAACTAATGTTCTCGCCAAAGGCACATAGTGACCCTTCTGAGGAGCAAAAGCACAGCAGAAGCTGATCATCGGTTGCATATGATATTCTTTATTCCAGAAGGCTGCACTGCTGCAATCCCAGTAACCTTCATAGGGATCAGAGAACTGACCCTGAAAGCTTTAAGTGAAAAAGCTAATCAGTGACTGCAGGAGATACATGGTCTGGTACTCCTGTCTTAGCCCAGAGAAACTCCATTGTGCTCACAGACAGATTTGTCTCACTGCAGAGAGAAAATTCATTCTGACTAATCCTGACAACCTTAAACACCAAATCTTAGCTGTTAGAATCCCATGATGCCAGGTTTAAAATAGTCAAGTCCTGATGACGTGGTCAACAGAGGTGTTTGCATGCATATCATCTCCCGGATCCCTCTATACTGCTAATAAAACGCATTCAAATCCCCAGGAAGCAGCACATGAATCCAGCTGCATCCCTACCCATCAAACTTTCCAGACAGCTCAACATTTGCTAAATAAAAACAGACGTTTGAAAAGGTTTCAGGCTGTCAACCTAAAAGCGAGGGCACAGTGACCCCTCCTGAACAGTCTGGGAAGTGGCAACAAGGTAGGAAAACCGGCACAGTTTCCTGCGCTTGATTACACAGAACTACCCACGGGCAACAAAGTAATGCTTGTGTTTTCCTGTAGTCAGTGTGTAAGATAAAATCTCATTCAGCTTTTTTTACCTTGATAAGCGTTTTCCCTTAACCATACATACTTACTGCAAACATTTCTGTCAGGTTTCTCAACAGCTAAACAGTAGTAGAGCCACTATTTTATCCCATGAATTTCTTTTAAGTGCATAGTCATGACCCACAAACGCTATTAGCATGACCAGAAAAAGCCATCACTTTTCTTTACCACTCCCAAGAAAAGGTCAACTCTCAACCATGCCACCATCTGGCTAGCAACTCAGCTAGGTTCCAAGCTCTGCCGGGACAAAAAGGCTCCAAAACATATATATGCATGTTACCTGTTTAAAAACTTCCACCTCTTATGTGCTCCTAATTACCCTTTTATGTAAGTCACATTCACTATATCCAGCAATGTCCCCACTTCCTACAGCTAGAAGCCATCAGCTTCCATCAGTGGGAATGGTGCATGGCCTATGTATAAATATAGAAGGCACTCATGGAAATAATTGCCATCTGATTGTTGCAGGCTCATGCATGTTTGATGCGATGCTACACACAGCCTGGACTTAGACTGATTGAGCACCACGTCGACAAGAGCCATGCTTCTGGAGGAGCATGACTGTGCACTATGAAGAGATGCTCTTGTTTAAAGTAAGTTATTGTTACATTAAGAGAAATTTGCAGCTTGGATTATCACTGAGAAGGGATTTGTCAGCTGTGTTTCAAGCATCAGGGTCCTGAGTGTACTCTCAGGCTCTCATTGCCCCAGGCAGGCTCACCTGGGCCACTACCCACCACCCTTTACTCATCAGCCATGACCTCTATTTAAGCACAGGCACAAGATACCTTCCTTCTTTAAAGCAGTTCTAGAGGTGGTTTTGGTTTTGCTAGTAAAGCTCTGGACTTGTATATTAAGTAGTGTTGCTCATTAGTGTTTATAAGTTGGCTTCCTGAGTAGGCTGTGGGTTTGTTGCCTTGCTTTGCCTCATAGTTACTGAGCGGTTGATGAAGCTGGTTATTGCTCCTGATTATCTTTAGGCATGGTAGGACTGGATACTATCTGCAGGCTTATCCACAATGATGTCAGAACCTTTGCTCCTAGCTTGTTTTGTCTTGTGCAACAGCGCTGCTTGTTTTGCTTTTCAAACACCAAATACCTCATGTTAAGACCATCAACAAAACCCAGACTGGTTTTGTTGGAAGAGACCCTAAAGCTCATCCAGTTCTAACTCCCTGCCACAGGCAGGGACGCCTTCCGCTAGAGCAGGTTGCTCCAAGCCCCTGTGTCCAACTTGGCCTTGAACACTGCCAGGGATGGGGCAGCCACAACTTCTCTGTGCCAGCGCTTCAGCACCCTCATAGGGAAGAATTTCTGCCATATATCCAACCTGAACTTCCCCTGTTTATGTTTAATATGTCTTCTTCTCTCTAAGCTGTTATCAGCTGTCATGAGCTTCTATTGTAGTTCCATCAAGGAATGAATACACACGTGCCTTAGAAGTCCCACTGAGCTGGGCAGTCACAGCCTTGTTTCTATCCCTTAGAGCTGTGTTAAAGCCAAATTGCAGAGCAGCCAAGAAAGATAAAGCTACATAAAAGCAGATATTAATTAAGAAGAAAAAAAATGAAAGCTACTAATTTCCTCTTCAGATCTATATGTATGCTAATTAAAGCAGACATTCATTAAGCTCATTAAATGGAATTTAGGTTTGATAATGCATTTAAGGCTGCTGGAAGCAATGGTGTAGCAGCTCATAGCCTGCAGCTTTGAGGAAGGAGGGTTTAGGTTGTACCACAGGGGCACTGGGAGTTTCCCTTACTGCACATCTCCCCATGGAGCTGGCAGATGTCCTAAGGCCTGGAGTTTAAGTAATAACACTTAGTCTTGAATTTATTTGAGGCAAAATTAATATATTTGTACAAAGTGTAATGTAAATGCAATTATAGTAGTCTAGTCTTGTCCTTAATGTACATAGGCTATACCATGACAAGCAGTGTTATCTCGATTGCACTGCATCCATACTGAGCGATGTCTTCCCAGCAAGGATTGGGACTAGCTTATTAAGACCAGGCAACCTTAGATCCTGTGAAGGCTCCTGTCTTAAGGCCAGTCTGTGCCTTAAGCTATGCTATGGGTGTTGAAGCAGACCTGTTTTCCCCAGTTCACTTTGAGCAATAGAAGGTGAGACAACACAACTAGGATCAAGAGCAAGTGGCAACTTGTATGGCTGCAGCTTGTTCTCAATGCAAAAGTGTCACCTACAAGTGCTTAACCTTCACAAGCCCACTACAGAGGTGCTCACTGGCTCCAGCCCCACTTTGGATGGCATTAACACAAGCAGCAGGTGAGGCTGTCAGACAACCACTGGCCCAGGACTGTTTGTGCTCCCTGTTGTTTATAGCTTTAATTAATAAAAGAAAACAGCAGACTGGGCTCATGGCCGAGTGCAGCCTGAAGTTTCTCTGTGAGAGGAAGGCAGAGTGTGTGGGCACTTCTGAAATGGTGGCAGCACAGCATATGCTGTGGGCCAGCCGTGTGGAAAGCACTGAGTGTGGTAGCACCCCAGATGCTGTTATAGCTGTCACTTATAAATGGCAATAGCACCTAGGAGCTCCTCTTCTCGCTTGCAGAACATGCAAGCAGCCCTATCTTAAAAAGTCTTGTGATTGAAACACACTTGAAGTAGGGAGTTTGACTTGTGGCTCTTCCATACAGCTGCTCATCCCTGTGTCACCATACAGCTTACATTGAGGTAGATCATTGTGTCTATGCAGTCTCTTGTTTTAAAGGCACATTAGGTTAAAGGGATTTTCTCAGATCAGTTCTGCTCCCCTGTTCCTTGGCCTTATGTGACATGTATGTTTATGTCATCAGCCTGGGTCTATGCAGAAAGCCCTTAAGTTGCATAGCAGAACTGGCTCAGGCCTTTGTGAAGTCCTCTCTGAATTTCTACAAGGTGGAGTGCTACACGTTCCCCTCATAATGTCTCTAATGGTCATAGTAAGTAATGAAGAGCTAAGAACGCTTTAATTTCTTACATGAATTGGACTATTTCAGTCTTCTCACCTCAAATCAACACTGCTTACCTAGTTCTGGGAGTGTGTATGTCACCTTCCTTCCTCTCTTTGTGTTAAAAGGCCTTCACTTGAGAACAAAAACTTCAGGCTGGCTGTTCCTAGAGTCTTTGCCAAAACACCAGTTTCTACCCCAGGGCTACCTCTGACAAGTGGAAATGGGTGTTTCATCTTATGCAGTGCTGAACTGGAGGAAAGGAGACAAAAGTACCCCTAAGTCTGTGCAGTGTGTCCTAATATCTGCAGTTAGCTTTGAATAACCTGATATCAATACACAGAAGGTGAGAATTCTTTACTCTCTTCCAACCACAAGAAAATTGGTCCTTTAGAAAAGCAAATGCTGGTTTTCAGCCTCCACCCTAACCTTGGCTACCCTGCTATGGAAGCAGCAGAGCTACAGCATTGCTGCACAGTGCCACCAACACTTGTGCAACAGTTGAACAACCCCATTTTCAGGGGCTGCTGATTGCAAGCTGCTGGTACTTGGGTATGAAAATGAACATTCCCTTATGAACTTCCTGAGAACACATGCATGATCCCCAAAGGTCCAGATTCTGGCCCTCTTTAAACCTGTGGGACATTGGCTGATGAGTTCATTAGTGCCAGGATTTGGACCTCAGTGATTGAGGTGAGGCTGTTTCACTAAAGCTAAAGGCAGGTATCTGCTAATCAGATTTCCCCTTCCAGCACCAGGCTCCCCTGCTCTGTGAGGTGCAGATTTGAAAGGGTAGGTCCTCAGGGCAAAACCTTGAAAAATGTTACCATTTTTCAGGAGATTCAGCTCTGTTCTCATTGTGGGACCTAGAATAAATACCTCCTTCTTACCAGGCTGCTTGAGCTCGATTTATTTACTCATTACATACTGCCCTGTCTTTCTGTGACATTTGATTTCTATTATGTCATTTGTAGAGCTGGAAGAACAGTAGGATGGAGTGGGAATACAGAGCAGGTATGCAACCACAGAAAGTCTGGAGTTTTGGACAGCTTTATAATAACGGAGCTTAAAATAATCAATAGGACAAACAGGAGTTATCAGTGAAATGTGCTTTGTCACTTGCTACACTGACAAGAACTATGGGCTTGTCCATTACTGTTGATGTAAGGACAGCAAAGCAGTGTTAGTGCTTCAGGCTGGAGATATGTAAGGATAGCCATAACCTTTTCATCCTTTAAGAAATGAAGAGACATGCTGAAAGCTGAGCAGACCTTAAAGGGCTCCTAGAGAGACAAAGCTTTGTCTCCTGAATCTTATATAGGAAATTTCTCCTACAGTAACAGCCCTTTGCCTTTCTGAAGGGAGCAGCTCATGGAGCAAGGTACAACAGGGTTCAGACAAACACTGCCCTAAATCCCTCATCCTTTCATCCACCTTCCAGAGCAGCTCAGCAACTCTCAGCATGGTCAGCTTTTGCACTTTGGTTTGGGCGTCTTTTTCCCCTCTTTTGTCTGAATAATTGTGATGATCTGAATTGGATGGCTATGGAGGCAGCATCCATAACCAACCAAGGTTATAGGGAACTCAGGTGTGTGTTGGGTCAGGATCTGCCTTCTGAATGGTCTACATTTACATGACTAATTCCAGATGGCCAAAAGCATCCCCACACTTTATCTTCAAATATTCCTCTCTACTTGGAGCTTCTCCCAAAGGGAAAGCAAAGGTTGAATTATCCAAATTACAAATGGCAGGATTGGGGCAATATATAAAGGATAAATACAGAAATGATGAATAACTTCTGGTCTTAACTAATTACTGTTGCATATAAATACTTACTGTTGCATACACCAAAGCTACAGTATCACAGCCATCCAGTCCTTGGGTTGAAGAGGCTGGAAAGCGGCAGAAGGAAGCTTTGAAAATACACAGGCTAAAAAAACCCCAGGCAACATAAGATGGAGAAACAGCAGTTCTGGTAGTGGGTTAAAATGAGGGGTATGGGCTCAGAGCAGGAGACAGCTGACGTGAGAGGAAGGGCTGAGAATGGAAACTTTAACAGACGTAGGGAAGAGCAGAGCTTCTCCTTAGTGACTGTTGATAACATGCACTAATCCACACTGAATCCTGCACAGGGTGACGTGCCAGGTTGTGCAAGGAAAAGGAATCTGCAATGGAAAAGGAGAGTGCTTATGGCTTCAACCTTGTTTTGTCTGTTCCCCTCTGCTCAGTGACCCCCTGCAGCTGCAGGGAGGGAGTAGATGCTCTTGGTGGCCTCTGTGGGGTTGTTTTTGGGAGCTGAGCTGCAGTGAGAGCTATAATAAGGCAGCTCACAGACATGCTCACAGGAGCACAGCCTGCGTTCATCCCAGCTGCTAAATTTAGGTCTCTTCCCGCAAAAGAGCATGTGCAAAGAGCACAGGGATGATTATAACTTGTATGAGTGGAAAAATGAACCTGAGAGGGCTGATTTACCCATTATAGTAACTGTACTTTTGGCACCAGAGGAGACCAAAGTCCCTGAGGATAAACACAAAGAAGATACCTATCATTGCAGTGTTGATTTCCCTCCTTCAGCCTCATGATCTTGTCCATGGCTGTGTCACATAAGGGTGAAACTGAAGTCCCTTTGCCTCGAGTGTTTTGGCATTAGGCTGGTGCAATTTATTGAGGCAAAAGTAATAAGCTGTATGAAAATAATCATTCTTCCAGAAATCATGGCTTTTTGTTACTCAGTTCTTAGGGAGAAAAGGATGCTGAAGACCTGAGGAGGTGCTGTGGCAGGAAAAGAGACACAATGCACGTAAGTAATCCCCATAAAGCGCATGTGGGAATGAGCAGAACTTCTTGCTCAGGGCTGTTTCTGCCTGTTGCTGTGTTCCATGCTGTCGTCCCCCTCCAGCCCCCCTTTGCGGTGCCCTGTTACACTCAGCACAGCGAGCCATCAGGCGCTGCCTGTGCGCTGGAAGGGTTTTGTGGAAGCCATCCCAGCCTGCCAGGCCAGCTTTTACTTGAAAAGACCACTGTGTAACCCCAAAAGTGCATTTCCTAAAGGTGTGCGATGCTTCCTAAGGAATCTCTCCCTGCTCTGGGTCACAGGCGCTTGGGGAAGGGCAGAGGAGGGCAGCAGAGCTGGATTGCTTTCCCGTCAGGAGGGAGGAGTCCCTCTCTGCTCCAGGGCGGGGACTTCGCCATCCAGGATAAGCCGCGAGCACAGCTCTCCCATCGCTGTCAAGGCAGTCGCTGGGGACATCGGGTGAGTGCCAAACCAAGCGGGGGTCCCCTTTGGCATGGGGAAGGGGTTACACGGCGAGAGGTGCCTGGGAAGGTGCCAAAGTGGTCCCCGTTTGCCAGACGGCAGCGGCTGAAGTGCGGCTGTGCGGAAGCGGGACAGCCCTTGGCTGGGTGGGTGCCCATCAGAGTCGTGATGCCAGGGCACTGAGGCAGCCCTTGAGGACACAAGCCTGGGGTGAGGAAGGACAGGGAAGGTAGGACTTCCTTTGGGAAGGAGGAAAATGGCTGACTCTTTCCAGGCACAGGATTTCCTTCCTATGTCTGCCGTGCCCAGGCTGGCACATCATCCTCGCTGGAGTGTGGAGGGCATGGCAGACGGTTGTGAAACGGCTTTAGGTGGGTGCACAGGCTGAAGTGAGGAAAACAAGGCTCTGCTAACTCACTATTGTGTTTGTGTTCCTTATGAGAGCAGTGGCTAGGCAGAGATCATGGTGTGGGAGGTGCTGGGATATTTTGGCCGGCTCGGGGCTTGCCGGAAGAAGGGAGATCCTTTCCTGAGCTGCAAACTGGGCCGGGATCGGAATCACTCACCCTGCTACGAGCCTCACACCTACCCCAGCACACTCTGCTGAAGCACAGCCAGCTGTGGAGGGAGCAGGCTGTATCCACACACTGGAAACCACTGGTGGTGACAGCTATGGAAAAGCTGATCAGGCGCAGGGTGTGGGGTTCTGTTCCAGTAGATGAATGAAAGAACTAGCCAAACAAGTCCAGTTTTTGCCTTGCAAGGGGATGGGTCCCCAAGCAGTGGTTTTCCACTCCAGGTCCTAGGTGTAAAACTGGAAATATGTCTATGAGCTCAAACTTAGGGAAAACCCCTGTGTTTATATCCTGTTAAGGTGCTGGAGCTGTGTGTGCTCTGTGCAGAGTCAGGAAAACTAGCTTCAAAGCAAGCCTAGGTTTGAAGTGGCCAGCACACATGATAGCTTCAGCTGTTTTCTGATACATGAAGTTTATTCTGGATTCAGCTTTTAGAGGAGATCGATGTGGGCTTATAACTGCCTGGTTAGCGGATAGAGCTTGCCAGGAAACAGTCATCCATGGGAAAGATTTGAATAATGGGAGGGAAGCCTCATACACCTGCAGTCTGGCATCTAGGCAGTGTTCTGAGCCTGTCCTAAGCCAGGTTTACTGTATTGTGGTAGTGCATCCTTCCCCCTTTCTCCTGGATCCAAGAATTCCTGTTAGCCTTCACACAAATGTGTGGAGTGGGTGGCTGGGAACTGCCTGACCATTAACTCTGATCACCCAACAAAGGTGGGAAGGGCCACACAGTAACAGGAAGGCTGGGTGCTCCCTTGTCATGTAACAATGAAAATGGAAATCATTCCCTGACAAAGATCTGAGGCCAGGATGAAAATTTACGCTGATTTACATCATCTCAAGACCCTATAAATAGTGGTTCTAAGAGAGAGTCCTTTGAGCTCTCCTGGACCCACTTATCTCCCTCTGAGTGGGCACCACTCAGAGCCCCCAAACTCTCCAAGTTTAGGAAATAGGGGGGTCGTCTGCCTGGGCTGTTCCTGCTGTTCACTGACACTCAACCCTGCTGAGCAAGCTGATGTGCTATTAGTATAGGACAAGTGTTGTGCTGCACTTTAACTTTTCACTGCACCCAAGGGAAATATTTAAGATTTATATGTGTATATATGTCTATAATCTATATATCCATATATGTCCTTCTTAGTGTGTTTAGATATTTGTGAATGCATGTACATTAGGGTCAATAAGCAAGTGTTGTTAGAAATCCTGTGATTTATTTTGACAATAGAAACTGCTGCTAAATGACATTTGTCATGCTTTAAACATAAATCCTTGACCAGGTCTGGGACTAAGTCCGGATTCACCTCTGAGAGGAGGTTTAGGAAGCAGAGTGGTCTAATCTGAACCTCATGATTCAACAGGAGGGGTCTGTCTTGTTCCTTTGTATTTTCAGTTTCGATACACATCATTTCAACTCAATTCTGTATAAATCATCGCCAATTCTGACACAATCTCTTTATTTGTATCTAATGGAATGAACCTTGCCATTGAATTCTGTTGAATCACACATTTATCAATTTCTGTTAAAATTGCTTCTCTCAGTATCTCTGACAGTGATTCCTTGAGCAACCTTAAACCCTCTAGTTTCCTGATGTGTATCAGCAAGCTCAGGCCTTTATTCTGGGCTGAAGCAAATAACATGAGGACAGGGATTAGCCAGGACACCTTAGCACTTGCGAGCTGCCTCTCTGCATGCATAGTTTAATTCTTCAGAACACAGTTAAGTGTTCCTATCCTGAAGCTGGTTTTCCCTATTTGAGCTGCAGGCCAGGAACCGTGTTAAGCTGCAGAGTGCTGACAAATCTGGCTTTGTGTTCTTTATATGATGCTGAAGCTGGATGTAGAATTGGAATCTTACAGTCAGTATTCTATTGTGATTTGATATTGCGGGAGCAATTCAGCTCACCCATCCTTTTCTCATGTGTTGGTTTGAACTAGCTCATTTGGACACAGGAATTTTCTGCCTCCCACCCCTTTTTCCTTGTTTGTTGACCTTTCTTTTCCCTCTAAGCCACTAAACCAGGCTGTCAAATATTCCTGCTGTGTACAAGCCAACTGAATGGTAAAACTGCATCAGAAACACATCTGTGAAATTCAGAGCCATTATTTAGTGTCTGGCTAAAGCAAACCAAGTTGGGCTTATACTTCTGTAAAAGATTAGAGAAGAGCAAAGATGATTTTTCTGTGGTCTGGGTCAGGTTTTGACTGCTGAAATCTGTCATCAAAGGAAAGAAAACAACACTAATAGCGCTAATAACTTTCCATATGTTGCCTGATTGCACTGGGTGTAATAAAGATGACCTAGGAAGCACTTGGGAGTGCTGTGTGTAATGCATCCGTGGCAAATGTCACACTGAGCTGACTTGCCTAAACTGCACCCTCCCAGTGTGTTCTGGATTTGTAAGTCATATGAGCTCTTACTCCTGCTCTTGCACAACAGTCTGGGCTCATTCATACCAGCTCTTAAGCACCAGGAGCACGTCAGCCACTGCCATTACCCTTAACGGGAGAAGCTTAGCTCATGCTGGGCTGAATTTGAGTTGCAGGGAAGTGAACTTAGTCCTAATACTGTCAACTGACCAGGGATGTGAGGAAGATACTTTGGGTGTGTTCATGTGTAGGCCCTGTGCACAAAAGCCAAATCCTAAGCAGAAAAGATAACCCTGGGGAGATGGCAAGAAAGGGTTTGTTTCTTTTCTGAGGGCTTTAACAGGCAGTTAAAGCTGCGGCCTACAAGGAATTACCCATTGCACCAAGCTGAGCAAGGGGTGAATGCAGCAGACTTTAAGCAAGAGGGAAAATAGTTTTCCCATCCCACTCCTCAAGTGAAGGCGTCCTTTGCATGCTTGTCTACACCTTGATGCTGTCTCTGACTCCCAGGGAATGTGTGTAGAGGCTGTCAGGACACCCTCACCCTAATTCACCCTTAACCTGATAAGGTCAAAGCCATGTATTTTGGAGGCCATGGGGATTGAGGCTCTTTGCTCCCAAGGCAATGTTATCTGCTTCTCCTTGTAGCCTCAGCCAGGCTGTCACACCAGTGATAGAAATGTCTTAGATCACTAGTGCTAGGCATCTGCTTGTGCACCACATCCTCCCTTGAGACAGGGCTGATGTCCTGGCACAGATGTTGCAAGCAGTCTTTGTTCAGTACAAAGCAGGACTGGAAACACAGGGATGCTGCTATGGGAGTTCAGGTGTTGCTTTTAGTCCCCAGAGAAATCAGCTGATTACTGAACCAGCCCCATTAGCTGGTGAGAGAAGGAATATCCTGTTAATTATTTGCTAGAAAACAAACACTCTTCCTTTTTATTACAGTTGTCAACTGCTTGGAGACTCAGACAGTAACAGCCTGAGCCCATCTGAGAGCCATGGTGAGTGTGTGTGTTCTGTACCATGCTGTGCCAAGCAGTTGCTTTCATCAGATAAAATGTGGGGAGTGTAGCTCAGATAAGGACGCAACAGGAAGAACACTATCACTGTTCCTTTATGGGGAGGATGTTTATCACTTCTCTCTGCTTCCTTATTCTAGAGGAGAATGACCCACACAATTGGGATTTTCCTGTTTGGGAGTTAATGGAAAATCAATCAGATATTAATGCATGAATTTCTCCAGATAAACTTCCTGGGTATATTATTCTTTCCAGGTTCAAGCCGCAAGGTAGCCATTTATAGGATAATTATCCCTATTTCAGAAAGCCTATCCTACAGGAGTATTAAGCAATGTTTTGCTGATGATTTTCCTGGGAATATTAAGAGCTTTGGAAGAGAGAGTGTAGTCCCACAGAAATGACACTGGACAGGAGGCAGGAAAAACCTGTTTGTGAGCCACTGTTTTGAGTAAAACACTTGTGTTTCCTGGCACCTTATGGTACAGAATGATGGTTGCTCTTGGAAAAGTCAGGAATAGGGCTTTGATGGGAACGGCTTCATCTCTGATTTACATGGAAAACTGCTGGGAAGAAGCCCCAGCCAGACTGAACAGAGGTGTCAGGCTGTTTGCCATTGTCTCACTGGAAACCATATGCTCTGTGGGCAGCAAATGAAGATGTTTTCTCCTTTTAGTTGTGTCCCTGCAGCTTATTTCCTATGTGGCTGGGAGGTCCCTCTAAAACTTTCTCTTTTTAGGAATCCTATAAAATCACTCAGGTTTTGTCAGTCAACTTTAACCAGAAAAAAAGGGGGTTTTTAATTCAGCTCTATTATGTGTATGTCTCCCTTTGAGTCTGTTTTTCATATCTCCTCTCCCGTGAGTTTAGGCAACAATCAAGGGGACCTCAAGTTTCAGTGCTGAGCAAGAAGCACAGGCTCTAAGGAAGGCTATGAAGGGATTTGGTAAGTTCGTCTCCATCCACTATTAAACCTCTATTTTTCCCCAGGCATTGGGAATGTTTTGTCTGGTGGTTTACTAGAGGAGAAGTCCAGCCATTTTCATTGCCCCATGAGGGCACTGGAAGGAATTGGGTGGCTTAAACCCAACTGGAAATCCAAGGCTTGGCCACAAAACCATCCTTAGTCAGGATCTCGTCTCTTCTGTGGTGTGGCACTTCCATGCTACTGGCTGGGTTGAAGCACTTCTGTACACTGATCACAGGCCCCAGTGCTGTTGAGAACCAGTTGTGTGAGGAACAGAAGATACTGAGAGCCAGGTTGTGTAGAGAATGGAAGATTAGGGCTAATGACACACTCTGGACAAGACCAGATCATGCATCTGGTTCTTGTGCAAGCAGCTTGACTGGTTTGCATTGCTTTCTTACAGGCACAGATGAAGATGCCATCATTGACATCTTGACCAAACTAAACATTTCCCAACGTCAGCAAGTTCTGATCACATATAAAAGCACTATTGGCAGGGTAGGTGGTCTTCAGAGATGAGTGTCTGTGGTGTTGTCTGGGCGATGCAGGCATTCTGGGGTTATACCACTTGAGGGATATGAGAACAACATCCTAATTTTCACAACAGTAAGGTCAGCACAAGCTTTCCTTGGCCAAGTTTGTTTTGGCCTTGTTCTCTTCAGAGCAATTGTTCATCCAGGGAGTGTTGGAGCGTGAAGAAACGTGGTGAATGAGTTTGTCCTGTTCTCTAAAGCTGTTTCTCCCAGCTCATTTCTCCTCTCTCTGTCTTCTAGGATCTGATTGATGACTTGAAGTCTGAGCTGAGTGGGAACTTTGAAAGGGTTATCGTTGGTATGATGACTCCTTCCATCATGTACGACGTGCATGAACTGAGGAGGGCTATCAAGGTTTGGGATTCTCCCTTTTCTGTTGCCTTTTCTAGTCAGTTTAGTATGATATGCCATAATTATACATTTGTCATTAATTTATTAGTATTAACTTCTATATAATTAGAAAAATATCCTAATGCTTTTGGATGTTGTCTTTGTAACTCCCTAGGGAGCAGGAACAGATGAAGGTTGCCTGATTGAAATCCTGGCTTCTCGCTCAAATGAAGATATTCGGCGCATTAATGAGAACTACCAACTTGGTACGTGGTGCACACTGCAAACCATCACCATACTGACTGAGAGACACTGGTGTGCATACATGAACCTGTGCAGAGGAAGGAAAAAGGTCTGATAGCCTTTAAATGTGACAAATGAGCCAATACAGCTATTGCCATTTGTCCAGAGAGAGTGTCAGCAGCAGGACTGCTAAAGCCTCAAGGGTCAGAATTTCACCCATATATTGAATTGGCATAAATAAATGGGATGAAGCAGGGCAGTGATTGTCCCCCTGTGCTGGGCACTGGTGAGGCTGCACCTCAAATCCTGTGTTCAGCTCTGGGCCCCTCACTACAAGAGAGAC
>WYDI02027514.1:0-57627 GCA_009867235.2 Psittacus erithacus | reverse complement strand
CTGGCCTTGAGCACTGCCAGGGATGGGGCAGCCACAGCTTCTCTGGGCACCCTGTGCCAGCACCTCAGCACCCTCACCGGGAAGATTTTTTTCCTAAGATCTCGTCTCAGTCTCCCTTCTGGCAGGTTACTGCCATTCCCCTTGTCCTGTCACTACATGACCTTATCAGAAGCTCCTCTCTTGTTGGTTCCTTTAAGGCCCTGGAAGCTGCTTTAAGGTCTCCCTTTAAGGAGCCTTCTCTTTTCCAGGCTGAACCAGCCCAGCTCTCTCAGCCTCGCTCCATAGGAGAGGTGTCACGACAGACTCCAGTGGTGCAGCTCTCCCCAGAGCAGGCTGGAGGGAGCTGGCAAGCCTGGCCTCGCACACTGTCCAGCTCCTCAGGCACAACCAAAGAGTGCTGGTTCCCCTGTGAAGCTGCAGCTTGCAAAAGGAAGGGCCAGCCTTCCTGAGCAGGTGCCTTCTCGCTGGGGTTACATTCAGTCAGTTGTCAGGATTTTGTAATGCAGATTTTCTGCGAGTACAGCAGGAGTAAAGCTCTGCCAAACTCCACAAATAGTGGAACAGTTTGGGAGTGAAAACAGATTTCAGAAATGAAAGTTCAGCTTGATCTATTGGGAACAACGTGCAATTAATGTGCTCAGCAATATCTTAAATATGAGCAATGTGGGAGAAGGGTAATAGCTCCCTTTCTATCATTTTTCAACCTGTCAGCACACCAATCTATGAAACACCAAAAGCCAGATTCTCAGTAAATGTAAACTGGTAAGTGCAGTTGAAGGCAGTGGTGTTGTGCAGCCTATCTGGGTCTTAATCTGTTTTAAAACCATAAAATTATCAGAAGAGTATGTGCCTGGGGGATGGTGAAATAGGATCAATGTTACTGTTACAAAAGTTAGGACACTGAGCCGCCTGGGTTTTTCCACAGTCATTGTCAAAACTACAGCATTTATTTCTGCTTTTCTGCAACTTCTTCTCTATCTCTTCTCCTCCCTTCCCTATCCCCTTTTTTTTTCTGTGGTTTTTGCACTCTGAGCTACACCCAGAAAATGGGGTCACCAAGAAGCAGTAAGGACGAGGATGCTGTCTGTGCTTGCATCATTCTCTACTTGCAGGCTGCTGGCTGCCTCCCTACAGCACACCCCATCCAGAGCAGGAGCACGGTGGCCTGGATGCAGTGAGGAAAAGGGAAAGGAGCAGGGAAGAGGAGAAGGTGTTGAGGTTGGAATGCTGTTGTGTAGGGGTGTCTTACCCGCTGCTGCTGGTGCTGAATGAACCAACACAGAATCACAGAATGGTTTGGGTTGGAGAGGACCCTAAGATCATCCTGTTCCAACCCCACTGCCATGGGCTGGGATGCCTCACGCTGGACCATGTTGCCCAAGGCTGTGTTCAAACCCAACAGTGTACAGTCCTCTGCATAGTCTGCAGTGCTTGCACATGCTTCAGAAGGGCACAAATGTAAGCGTGGCTGATGCTGATGCTAATATGACGCTGTCAACTTGAACTGCAAAACAGGAGCTGAAGTGAAATTCAGGCTGGTTTGAAGTTCCTCTGCCAATTTTTGAAATCATATAACCTCATTTTCAGTTTTTAAGTAGGTTTTATTGCTTCTAATCCTATGGGAGAGATCTGTAAAGACAGAGAAACTAACAGCAGAAATGCCACGATACCCTTATCCTCTGAGATCCGCTCAAGCCACAAAATAGATACATAAAAACTCCAAGTTCTCCACAGATACAACAATTTCCTGATCAGCTGAATGTACAAGAGGAGTTAATAGACAAAGCCCTCCTGCCTGTGTGGAGGGCACTGCACTCCCTTCCTCGTCAAGGCCGAATTTTCCTCCTCCTCTTCCCACCAGAGATGCTCCAGCTGCAGAACGGTGAAATAACCGAAGGTTTGTGTCCAACAATTTGCTTTTAGCTTGCTTCAAAGAGTGCAGATCTTTGACAGCCAGTGCCTTTGCACTGGCAAACAAAGCACTGCTCAGAGCATTTCTCTTAGGGAGGGTGTGGAGACAGATAGATTTACAACAAAGAAACCATATGAAACATCCTCGGCTCTGGGCTGAACCCACAGTAATCAGTCTATTAGAGAAAAACAAATGAGACTTTCCCTGTTGCCCTCAGTTGAAATGTGGTGCTTGGGAACCACACGGATCAGTTCAGCCCTATTCATGCAGAACACAGTATCCTGGAGGAGAGGAAGCTGCCCGGCACTGGTAGGGAGTAGAACTGAGAGCTTTGTCAGCAAGTGGCTAAAACACATTCCCAGGCCAAACACAGTACCTGGGTGCCTGTAGCAAGGACAGCACACAGATGTATCCCCAGCACAGGCCTTAGCCACCACTGGTTGTAAGTGCAGATCCCAAAACCACTTCTATTCTGGCAGGCAATATTTTGTCTCTGGTTCTGCTGTTTAGACTCCTGCCTGGTTAATTTAGAAGTGACAGCATGCGGGTATCACAGGCCTGTTGGTGCTTGTAGGTAGTGATGGGAGAAGGGGATGAAGGCTGTGTTTAAACAGGTGTCATTTCAAGGGTGTTTATGTCCTAGGAACAGAGTAAAAATAGAACAATAATAATTGTTCTCAAATCATAGAATCACAGAATGGTTTGGAATAGAAGGGCCCTTAAAGCGCATCCACTTCCAACCTGGCCTTGAACACTGCCAGGGATGGGGCAGCCACAGCTTCTCTGGGCACCCTGTGCCAGCGCCTCAGCGCCCACACAGGGAAGAATTTCTTCCTTTTATCTAATTTAAATCTCCCCTGTCAGGTTAAAGCCATTCCCCCTTGTCCTGTCACAACACGACCCTGTCAAAAGCCCCTCTCCCACTTTCTCGTCAACCCCTTTAGGCACTGAAAGCTGCACTCAGGTCTCCACAGAGGCTTCTCTTCTCCAGGCTGAACAACCCCAGCTCTCTCAGCCTGTCAGCCTGTCAAAGGGAGAGTTAAAAGTGGGAGCTTCAATGGGAGAGCAGGGGAGCCTCAAACAGGCAAGAGAATTGGGAGGACAGGGATGGGAGGAGCAGGAAAGGTGAAAGAAGAAGGACAAATGAAAGACAAACTGCGAGGACCATGTAGATAAAGGAGTGGGCTCCAGCTCAGCGAGGAGCAGCTCCATCCGCAGCGGTTCACAGCAGCAGAGCCTGCAGAGCAAACCCCCATCCAGGCTGAGCAGTCCTCCCAGCTCCTGAGGCGAGGCTTTCTCAAAGTCACACCAAGTTTTTACTATGGGTGGAGTAGCCCCATCGCGCTCTGAATCATCAGGCCGTGGGCTGGCCGCTGTATGCATTGTTATGAGGTATCTTCTTTGCTAAAGCCAAGCAGAAAAGTCAGCGAAGCAACAGGGGGAGAAGCGTCTGTTACTGAAATCATATGAGAACAGTGAGGAAAGATGAAAGGCTGTGCTTTGATTGCAGGAGCAGCCACTGCACCAGCAAAGTATCCAACGAAGGCATGGCCAGGCCAGAGCAGCTCGGAGAGCCGGCTTTGGGGCACCTGGCTGCTGCTAAAGAATCGCAGAGAGCCCTAGATACCTCCTGTTTTGTTAGCACACTGCAAGCAGAGGGCAAGAGCTAATCAAGATTTGTGCTAATTAAGCTGCCTATTACTGGGAGAGGATGGGGATGTGGCTGGACGCCAACAGCAATATGGTAGGCAGGATCAGAGGGCTCCTCTGACTCCCAGAGAAAGTCAGCTTTGGGAACCTGGTAGTTACGCTTTCCTTCTTCCCTCTCCCGGGGCTGCCTGTGGAATGACACAGCCTGTGGAGCCCTTTCAGAGCCCCACATACGTCCACCTCCTCCTGGAGACGTGTGGGTAGGCGCCATGGGCCTGCCAGGAGGGCAGAGCCATTTTGGGATGCAGCCATGGGCTTGCTCTCCCCTCGGCTCAGCCCCAGTGCGGTGCTGAGCCGGCCTGGGCTGCTATTGCTGGCAGAGCTGCAGCCTGGTGTTTTTTGACCTTTTACTCTTCCAGAGATAGAAATGGGATTTGTCTGAGGCTTGGAATAACTTCCTGCGATTGTGCTGGAGAGGGCTAGTCTGGCTCGGTAGATAGCTGTGTCTGTCAGGCTGGCTTAGGAATCGAGAAGGCCTCTGCTCTGTGACTAAGCTGAAGACAGATTTAAAAGATCCCAAAGACACCACATGTGCCTTAGAGAAAAATAAGCTGATAGCAGCATGCATTGTCTCCAGCAGGACAAGTGACCCGAGCTGCTTCGGGGTTTCAGCATTAGCCATTACTGGAGAACCGCTAACAAGCACTAAAGCAAATGGTGTCTATATACTGATAGTAATCCCTCAGACGCTAATTTATAAATCCTCTCCAGATCAGTGAAGTATGTGTGTCTGCATGTGTGGGAAAGTAGGTAATGGTCTGAAAATTGATCCTTTGGGATGATGAGAGCAAGTAATAGCTGTGCAAGCTTCCCCCTCCTCCTCCAGCTTCCCTCTGCCTTCGCAGCCAGTGCAGTCAGTGATGCTGGGCAGGTGCTGAGGCTGAGGGGAGGGAGGACTGCTCTGCTTTCCCTGCAGCTTTAACAGCCTTCTGCATTCTCTTCTCTACGTCTTTAACTTTTAGCAGCCTTTAAAAGTGACATTGCCATGTCAGATGTTTTCAGCACAACCTTTGGCTGAAGAGGAAGAGGAGCCTCATCTTTGCTAGGCTGATGGCTCTGGCACTGGCTGGGGTGCGGGACACCTAGAGAAAGGCACTGGACCAGTCTTGCCATCCATGAAAGAAGCTGACAAACCCATGCGTCCCTAGGAACCCAAAAAAGGGACAGAGGCAGACATGCTATTGCAATACCCCTTGACGGCCTTCATCCATCAGTCATGTAGCTGTTCAGCACTAGAGCCGCAATTGTTGTCCTTCACACACTGGCTCCGTTACACCATGCCACGGCTGGTAAAGGCAAGGCAGGACCTAACATAGATGTTATTTTGTCATTCAGCAGATCTGTTGGGAGCTCCCAAAGAATTAAGGAAACATGTACTTCAAACAAAGGCTTTTCAAAGCAAGCTTTTAGTTGTTTCTTGTACTTTACTATCAGTCGGCAAAACCACTACATACGAGTCGTGTGCTAGTGTATTCCTGCGTGACTCACCCGCAGACTGGCTGCTTCTGACTCTCCTTTCTCAGGGTATAGAGTAGGAATGATCTTGGCCTGTTACTGATATTCCATTAAACAGCTGAACATATATAACCTGGCAGGCAGGATCCTTGGCTGTAAATGTGATTTTTGGATGGGGCTTTGAGCAGCCTGCTCTAGTGGATGGTGCCCCTGCGCATGACAGGAGGGTTGGAACTAAATGAGCTTTAAGGTCAGTTCCAATCCAGACTATTCTGTGATTCTATGACTGTGTTTCATAGTGGGTAAGAAATAAAAGATTTGACTCTTCCTGCCCAGCAAAAGCAGAGCTGTTCCAAAGCCAAGTCACAGTGCTGTTGCAAAGAAGCACTAACCCACAGGTTCAACATATGCAACACTTCTATTCAGACACCATTCACAGGTGTTCAGCTTCAAGGAAATTCAGGGGTGTTATTGAGAGGTATCAGCATATGAGATTTATAATATCATTCTATAACATGGGTGACATCACACTTTCAGCTTTAGCAGTTCCCTTAAACAGCAGAAGGAAGTGGTACTGGACTGTGCAGTTTATCAGTTTGCATTGAAGTTCTGACTCCTACGTGCATTTCACTTACTGTTTTCTAAATAGATAGTGTCAAAGGAACTGGGATTTTGTATTTGAATATGTTTTCATCAAAAAAAGAAAAAAAGAACTGCAATCAAAATGGTGAAAGATTAAACACAGAAAAAATCCATCAAGCTTATGTGTTTTTGTAGGTAATTTCACTTAATTAATTAATTTTAAGTCCTTTGAAAAAGTTTTTAAATGCTTTTGTGCATTTTCACTGAATTCCAATTCCATTTAAATGAAGCTTGTTTCAAATCACATAAAGTAAACCCAGTTGGGAGAAAGAGAGCTTTTCACAGTGGCACCTCTTTAACATCAGAATTATAATATAAAGAACATGAATAATTGTATATTAAGCTACACAAATGCCCAGATATTTCTGGCAGGTATAGAGTATCCCTGTTAGCAAAAGTAAGTGCCACATCTGTTCTAAAAACTCAATTTAGTGGTAAACCATTACACAGCAAGTATTTAAAATGTATTTCAAGGAAATAAATGAAAAAGTACCTGTAGAAAAATAATGAGATTTAAAAATTATAATTTAATTCAAATATTTCTACCTTCTCAATGAAATTATTATAAAAATCAGTGATATCACTGCTCTATATAGGGAAACTTCTTCAAGGTGATTGGACTAATTTGGGGAAGTACCATGAGGAGAGAAGCTGAAATAGAAAATAAAACTACTAGCACTCCCGGACTGTAAAACCCTGTCGCCTGTGATCAGTGGTGTTGCATGCAATGCTCTTTTTCTATCCATCAAGTATGTCAAAAGCGCAGTGATGGAGCACTACAGCACATGGCATCTATTTACCCCCAGTTTAAAAGTTATCCATGGGCTGAGTAGCCTTTCTCACCACATCTCAATTCCAACAATCTGAGCCAATAATTTTACTTGCTATACGGTAAGAAGCCATGATACCTGTTCACAAAGACCATGAAAAGGAGGCACGTTAACAAGATTCTTCTGAACTTCTC
Source organism: Psittacus erithacus (assembly GCA_009867235.2). Classification (NCBI taxonomy): domain Eukaryota; kingdom Metazoa; phylum Chordata; class Aves; order Psittaciformes; family Psittacidae; genus Psittacus; species Psittacus erithacus. Next base: position 50,944 of record WYDI02027514.1, on the reverse strand, counting down.
ATACACGTGGGTTTTTCCACCTGCTCTCATCGTTAGCAGATTTTGAACCAGTGACTACATTCACAATTCAGACACATCTAGAACTTTATTTAAGATCAAACATGCCTGATATTACTTTATCATTTAAAAGACTGGGTCATGGTATATATAGAATAGTTCACACTTCGGCAAGCAAGTGTAAAGTTGAGCAATGAGGGTGGCTATCTAGGTATAATATAATTCAGCGTGTAGGTGTGAGAGCAGCCTCACCATACCAAAACCAACAACAAACCCCCAAACCACCAAAAAAGAGATGCAAAACACTCCTGCTCAGCTCCTTGTAGACTTAGGCTTGCTCTTTACTACACCAGAAAAACAAAGCCCCAGAAGATAAAGCCTGTTACTCAGACTTGCTTCAATCTTCAGCTCTTTTCCTGCATGGTTTCACTCCTTTTCACAAAGCATCCGTGTTTACTTTAACATCTAGAACTCTTGGGCCTCTGACACAAACCCAGATATGCACAATGCACTGTGACACAAACCCAGGGAGGAATCACACACCATGGTACTGCTCAGTCCTCCTGCAGCGAGATGCTCTCTCATGACAACAGACAATTTTCATGTCAGCAAAAATGTTAGATAATACTTAATTTCTATGCGCATTCTCATGAAGTTCCTGGGATTCTTTGCACAGAAATGGTCTGGCTACAGAGCTGAGAGTCCCCTGCCCCATTCCTGAAGATACACATCTTCTAATACTTCAATGATCTCTTGCTGTTGTTGTTTGACCTAGTTCCAGGCTTGCCCACAGGACAGGAAGCTGTGCTGCTGTAATGCCACAGCCCCTGGCACTATATCTTCACGCTGACAACGAAACTCAACACGATCTGCTCTGTCTCCAGAGCAATGATTGTGTCAAGAGCTGTAAGCAGAAGCGTGAAGTTCACAGTAACTGGCTTTGCTAACTGAATCCCACAAAAAGTGATGTGAGATAAGGGCTGTTGGAGTTTGTTTCAGACCAAAGAAACACCCTTGAGCATTTTGATCCTGAGACTTCAGTGAGGTTAGCACAATTAGAAAGGACCCTATCTCTCAAGTCCAAAAGGTTAAGTGAAGTATTTAACCTTCAAAATTCAACCTGACAGAAACTCCTCTGTTGCAGGCTGTTTTCTGAAGGAACCAAAAAAAGTCAGATTATTTGCCTTCCAAGTTTAGATCCCCGGTCCAGAATGTACTTGAACACATTTCACAGCAACATCAGGAATAGCCTTTGACCTCATTTAATCTAAAATATTTTAAGCAATTGAGCCTGCATTTTTTTTGGCCTATAATCCCTGCCATTTTCACTGCCCAAAGTCTGAGCAGTGCTTGGCAAGACGAAATGAGAATCTTGAGTCCAGTTAAGTGACATGCTCCTATTTAACCATCTTCTCACTTTAAAGACACTGAAGGCTTTCTTTCTGAAAAATGCCATTTCACAGTATGTATTTGCAATATATGCACTGTGTATAGCATGAAAATGAGAGGACACTTCCTCTTCTAATGCAAAAGCCATGCACCACAAACAGACAAGAAAGCACCATACATGAGCATGTGCATGAGAGGTATGTGGAAATCTTCTTGGGTGTTGAATGTCAGGTGCCCACTGATTTTGATTTGCAAGTGGGCCATGCAAAGCCATCAGGAATGATTAACCTCTCCCTGTCCAGGAGCTGCCTGGGAGGAAGTCAGTGTTTGCTTCTGCAAGCCTTTCAATGATCCCTTAAGTATTTCTTTGAGTCACCATCCCTGGAGGTATTTAGAAGATGGTGTAGGTGAGGCGCTTAGGGTCATGGTTTAGTGGAGGACTTGGCAGTGTTAGGTTAAGGGTTGGACTTGATCGTAAAGGTCTTTTCCATGACTTTATGATACAGGGATCTTGGGCTATGGGAGCTTGAACTGTATAAATAGAAGAGCTGTTTGTGCTCTGAGTAAGGAAGTTTAAATTTGACCTGCAATAAGCATGGCTGCACGGAGGAAGGGCTTTCTCCACTGCTGTACTCAGAGCAATCTCTCTTTTGTCTCAAAGGCCATTGTGGCTATGACTCACACACAGCCATCAGACTATTAACACTTTTATTCCAACTAGTTATTTCTGGCTTTCGACAGTCAAAATACCTAAATGCCCAGAGTGCTTCCAGTGTAACTATAGAAATTACAACAACAAACAACAGCAGCTCGACCCACGGGTCAGCTGAAGCCAAGCTCTGAATCACGCACTTATTTTTCACCTATAGTTACGAAAAGAAATTGAAGTCTGGACAGCAAGACAGTGCATTTCCCAGCTACCTAGAAGATGCTCAGCCAGACAAGCTCAGCACAGATGCTGTTAGATGTTCACCCCTTCCACAGGGGAGCTGAGGGATGGGTTCTGCACAGCTTCTTGAGTAAGAGGCAGCCTCCATCCAGAATATCATCAGACTCACTTTGTAAATCCACTTGAGGCAAAGGGACTGTATGAATGTTGTGAACTGATCTTTCCTCTTCTGTGTATTCATAATCCATACGTTTCAGAGGGCTTTTTATAGGGTTTCTCACTATTATTATCTTAAATTAGGAGAAAGATTTTGTTCAAGCTCTAGATCTCCTTTCAGTCTTCCTATGCCTGCAGCAGTAGTCAGGTCACTATCAGCCGTGTCAGTAATTAGAAACTTTAACTTGGAAGGGGTAGGCTCTTTCAGAAGAAGCCAGAACGCAGCCAAGGGAATCACTTTGTGTCTCAAAAACTTTACGTTTTATTCTTAATCAAAATACATGTGCATATGCAAGACTGCATTGTGTGGCTGCCTTGGCATTTCTTCAACTCCTCTCCCCCTCTAAAAAAAGTCAAAATTTACAATATTTTTTGATCTTTTATGGTATTATAGAGAAAGACAGCTCAGTAAACAAACACTTGCAAAGCACGTAAATGAAAGCCTGAAGTGCAATGTGAGAAACCAGGTTAATAACAAATGAAGAACAAAGTGGTTTGGACTTTAGAATACTTAACTCTTAATTGTAAAAACATCTGACCCAATCTCTGGAGACCTGTAAAAGTGTGAAGAATGCTGAACAACTCTGAATATAGAGGATAATATATATTTCTGTGTTTCTGATTTATTTATTCTCTATAAAAACAATTTTGCTAAACTAGAGGGCCATTAAGTACGGTTCCATCAGCAACTAAAGTAGATCAGAATACAGTGGAGCCAGACATTTATGATTCACTAATAAACCATACAAAAACATTAGCCTGGAAGCATCAAACCTTCCAGCAGAGCAAGAAAATGTCTAACAGGAGCAGCAAAGCTAACTTGGTGAAAGCTCACAGTTCGCTAAAGCCATGTGCCTCATCTTAACTGAAAATTATATGAGCTAAATTAAATCCAAAAGCTCAAAGTTGACAAAAATAAACTAATACACTAAAGAGGGAAAGGAAAATTATCATGAAGTTACCGCTTTCTTCTGGCTTTCATTAAAACATCCCAATGCAAAGTCCTGTTGCGGTTTAAGCCACGTTCAAGCTACAGACCTGAAGCCAGAGCTGCACAGAAAAAAGAGATTCTGTCCTGCAAAGGCTAGGATAATTCTCACACAAAACCGCAAAAGGGTGGCCCTGGATGAGAAGTTTTCTTTTAAGGTGTTGCCCTTGTTGTCTGAGTGTTGCATGCAGCAACAGTGCAGAGAACAGTGAGTAGAAAAGGCAACTGTGAAACGGATGTTGTCACGGCCATTTGAGGATGGGCACCGTGTTTGGAACTTTACAGCTTTCTGCCGTGGACTAACTGACACTTCGAATAACAAATGGTTTGCATTCTGCAGGGAAAGACAAGGTGCATCCTTGTGCCGTTCCCCGGATACTGAAGGAGTTCCCTTCGAGGAGAAAACCAAACTAGTGAAATCCCTTCCTCCGATGCCTCCCACCCCAACACCACAGAATATTTTTGAGTAAAAATGGAGCCATAGTCACAGGCATTAGCAGATACAAAAGAGACATCTGAAAGCAGTGGTTGTACACAGAAAGGCAACTGCTTTCCTTTTCTTAAACTTCATGGCTTGTTTGCTTAAACCACAGAGCTATTTGCATGTTACCCATTTCTGGTCAGATATGAAAAAATAAAGTAGAAATAAATGCAGAGCAAGTATCACCTCCTGCTAACTTTCAAGGTTAATTTTAACTCATGAAACACTTTAGCAAGGGACCATCACTTGAATATACATTTTTAAAGAAGTAAAGAATATGAACAAAAATGACTTTTCAAAGAGGTGGAAAGAAACAACAGAACCCCAACTATTATCTTTTCTTATTTTAAACTTCATCCCACACTTGACACAAATTTAGATCTGAATGCGGAATTACTCCTACTCTTCTCCTTTGCTTATGGCTTTTTCTTACCATGTTTTTCAGAGAAGCAGTTTGTAAATGTGACTTGTGAGGATGCAGTGTAAAAAGTAACATATGCCACAGTCAGTAAGCCAACCAGGTTGTGTGCTGCTGATGAGGTTACAGAACAAATGAAGCCGACTGGGAGGTAAAATACCCGGTGGGCAGGACAGTGATTTGTGTTACAAAGGCACAGATCAGCCATAAGTAAGGGGATTTTAACATAGAAGTATAAGGGCATTTTTCAGGCAAAGAGTAAGTGTGGCTGTAGCAAAGATGCGAGCCATGCAGAAGGCATTGACGTGGTGCTGTTTAGGAGGTTTTTAAAAGACAGGAGGAGAGATGGTAAAAGACAAGCACACTCTTGAACTTGTAAGGAAGTTTAGTGGTTGATCTAATAATCCTTATGCAGATAAAAAAGCCTTTCCTAAGTAGGAAACAGGTTTTTTTAGTAGTTGGCAAAGCCCAGGAAGAGTTACATGGTGATGCTGTCTTGATGCTTGTTGTCATTGCAAAAGACCAGGGAGCTATTTCCCAGGGGTATGCCAAGGGAAGAGCCTCTTCTGTTCCCAAAGACTCCGATTTAGAGGGAAAACGGTAGACGGGGAAAACAGTATCATACTGGAAATAGATGAACAGCACCCTGGCCTTAGTGAAACAAGGGGGAAAATTCCTTTTCTGATTTCAGCAGATTACAAGGATAACCAGATACATACAAAATCCACCCATGCTGTGCATGATAAAGACAAGTGACACAATGTAAAGTCTCAGATTATGGAAGTATGCTGAAAACTAGGCTTACTAGAGAGCTGATGGACTGAATGGAAGATGTGGAGGAAAAGCAGAAAAGCTTCCAAAGAAGGCAAGGGAGATTTTACAACATGAATCCTTGCCCAGAACCTGCATTTTCTTGGGGAAATTTCAGGGACTGCAACAGACAGAAACACCTTGGCCACTTTCTGGTTTTGCCCTCAACACTGCTGAAATGTGTGGTTTCTGATGGACTTGCTCTATACCAGGTACAACTCAAAGAATTTTGCTTTCACTTTGATCCTTCCTGTGGCACTGCCATAGCTATTTTTGTGTGCAGAGCAGAAGTTGGACAGATGAAGACTTGAGGTGAAACACGAAGCATTAAGCAGTTCCAAAAGTTACAGTGTTTGCTGAAGTAGATTCCAAGTGATTATAAAGAAAAAGCAACCTTACTGATTTTTATGGCTTCCAATGTGCTTCTTGCTTTAGATGAAACAGTCCCAGTGCCATTATTTAATGTGCATATCAACAAAAGACTGTGCTGCTTATTTTTGTTCATTCTATCAGGATAGATTCTCAGCCTTTGATATACTGATTAACTTTATATTGTGGTATCAAACCAACATCAAAGAACTGGTAGAGGAAACAGAATGGATTTAGATGCTTAAATATGATCTTCTGAATCTTACAGTCTAGCCTGGGAGCAGCAGGATATTTGTACCTGTGTTACTAAAGGGCACCTCTAAACCAATAATGCAACAAACTAATGATGCCACGTTCTTCTGCGTATTTCTGCCTTGCTTTGCAAAAGTAAGAATTCAGTTTATTTTTTCACTTCTGAAAAAAGAGCTTGAAATATGTCTTCCAATGATTTATTCATGCAGTGTAATCAAGCTCAGAATCTGACCCTGCTCAGCAGAGGCATGGTTTCCAGCTCTGTGGTTTTCACCTCTGAGAGTATTTACTATTTGCTTGCCAGTAATTACCACAACCATCTCCTGCTTTGAATTGTACTACAGAAAGAAAACTTTCCAGTTTGTTTCTTTAAAGTTGAAGGAGACTTCATTTTAACACTCAGGTGAAGGGAGAACTCCCAAGGACCTGGTGATAAAACCATTTCCAAGTTTTTCTTCTTGACAGTTCACCAAGTCAGGCATTATTGGCTTCTATCTAAAATGCCTTGGCCAGCAATTCTTTTCTGTCCGTGAAGTATTTTTTGTTGTTGTTGTTTAATACTCCCTGTGCCCAAAGGGACAAATGCTTGGAAGTGTTTACATTTTTCACTCGTTTCTTGGAAATCGTGACCCATAGATAAAAAGAATACTTCTGCAACAATAATTTGGCACTCGCAAAGCTTCTGGTTCTACTGATTGTTCAAATGCATTTTTTTGAACCCATCACATATGTCCCTGTTTTATTCTGTGACTTTCTTATTACTTCTCAACAAAAGTTGAGAGTGACAGTGCTTACTCGTATTACTGCACTGCTGTCATGAAGTTACACTATACGTAATTTACACAATGATTTAGTGGCAAAAACAAAAAATGAAGACAGAGTTTTAAGCCTCTCGGGGAATTTGGGGATATTTGGGCACTCATCTTTCAATAAATCCTGCAGAAGACTATCCTGCTGGTGTTTTAAATATGCCATAGGCCATCTTTGAATGCTAATTTTCTCCTGTAACCTGAGACCCCACTGTAGTTTATTTGAAGTTTTACTAAAATCAAGCAGAATAATCCAGCTGCCTTGAAAGACAGCTGGACTTCACGCTTGTTTAATCCAAGACTCCTTCTTCATGGCTGATTCTGTGTTCATTGAGAACCCAAGATTTTCTTGAGTGCAAAATCAGACCCACAGTGTGTAACTGAAGTGGAAGATGAATGAACCACTAAAATAATCCCATGCCCCTTCCCTATACTATTTCTTGCATCCAATTCAAAACGTTCGCATTTTTGCAGAAGCAGAGTTACAGTACCCTTTGTTTGTATTGTTTTGTTTTATAAAACTTTGTTTTATTTTCACTTTCATTCTTTTGCTGTAAAGAATCAATGACCTTAGAAATAGTGCTGCTACACATACTTTCTAATCCATGTTTAAATCAAAGCCCACAACATATACCTGTAATTAATTTCACTTCACAAATTGCTTCAGATCTGTGTTAGAAACATCCGTTTTGTCATGGTTTTATATGAGAGATGTCAGGTGCTCTGTGTTTGAAACACCTTCCCAGAGAAGCAACTCTGCTTCTCTACATCTTCAGGGCCACAGCCCTACTCACAGGCAAAACAGCCCCATTCCACAATCCATTTTACAGTGTGTGATCAAATAAGCTGCAGATCAAGGGAGAGAAACAGCAAAGAGAGATCTTCCTGTTTGTTTGCCATTTTCTAAGCCTGTGGCTATTTTGCTTTCATGTGGGCTATTATTGGCCGCAGCCATCCAAGGAGGCCAGGGAAGCATTTGCACGGATGCGGAGGATTAGCCATGAAAATCAGTAGAAGGAAGAACATGGGAGAAGTGGGGCTGGCTGGATGTAGTCAAAGCCAAAGGCTTCTAAAGAGAGCTTCAGGCCTTGGGCTGCCATGAGCATAAAAGACTCTGTGTGTGTGTGTGTGTGCACGTGTGTGTGTATGTTTTGCATTCCCACACCACAAAGCGGCTGCCTCTGTCCTGCTCCAGAGTTTCATGTGTCAGACACAGCTGAGCACAGATCCATGACTCATTCAGTGGCTGTGCCTTGTCTTTGCACCGGGAAAGAGCAGCGGCACTACATTTGCAGCCAGCGGAATGTGTAACTGGAAGGCAAGTTCCCCAGTCACAGGCAGGCACCATTTCCACCAAGGTTTACTATCGGTGACTTTCAATACCTAAGAACCTTCTCCACAGTGCCTTGCTTCTGGTTTGGTCCTTGATCAATTAATGGCTTGACACGGTGAAACTAAGAATTTTCTCAACAGCATCATATTCAGGAAGGAGCAATTATAAGCTAAGGATTGAAACCACTAAATGCACTACACATACTACGAGAAAGAGTTGGATTCTTTCTTACTCCACTAAACTAAATTACTAATTAATAACATTTTCACTAAAAAGCTGAACAAATCCAGGAATAATAAGCCAAATATATAACATAGTGAGACACGGGTTTCAAAAGAACAGAGGTCAAAGCTGCCAAGGCCTTGTGTAGTTGGGTAACTATCTGGATAGCTCAGCTCTTCTTTCCACCCAGATGAGATGTCCCCAGTCTTCTCACACTTATACCCCTGATCTTAGGAGCCAAGTACTCGAAGAGTCCCCTCCTGACACAACAGGTTTTGGGTTAGAGGTTCATCAAGTCAACATTTATTTTTAATAACTGGGTTACCAACAGGCGTTGGAGTGTCCCCCCCTCCCTGTTCCCTCTTGCGGACTCCCTGCCCTGGGGCTCTGGTATTTGCTGACTAACAGGAGTACCTGCAGCCTGTTCCCAGAACAGACCCTGTCTATGGCTCAGCGTTTTTACTGGGAAGAGACAGGAAACACCCTGCACTAGCAGAGTGATAAGTGGCCGTTTCAGCCAAAGCTTTTCACATGGGTTGCTACCATAAATGTAAGTGCTACAGGAAGAAAGGGCATCTGCTTTCTACAAGATCTTCCTACAAAAGGTTAAGGTTTTTTCCAGCACTTCTCTTTGCTGCTCTGGAGGCTCCTCCAGTGCCTTCACTAGAAACACATCAGGTCTGTTGCCACCATTCCTATGTGAGGACATGCCCTGGACAAGTCAGGCGGCTGCAGACTGGTCTGTGAGCAGTGTTAGTGTCCTGGCGCTGACTGATACCATCTCCAAGGAGGAATGGTGGCAAACAAGATATTTTTGTCCTCTTTATGTTACTTCCTGGCAAAAGTCAACTTACCCAAACACATAAAATTTTATGGTTTAGCTTCCTTGGAGGTGACTTCCTTGCTCAGCCAGTTCACTGAATATAGGTGGCATGCAATTTTCCAGCCAGCCACTAATGTTCAGTCATGGAAAAAGCATAGTTTGATTATTACACTCTGACTCCTCTATTGCACAAGTATGTTATGAAAGAAAAAGTTATGTAAAACTCGTAGTGGATTTCACTATTTCCTATTTAACTGTTTTACTGTAAGCATGTACAATGTCCAAAAAATTAATCTATGCAGAAAAATGAGAGCCAGCATAACATAGTTTTTAACATCCTTCTGCTTCTTTGCAGTCAGACAGATGATGATGTTTTAATTTTTCCTTTACTACCATAAAACCTTCCACGTTGACTCACAGTCCTTATGCCAAGAGACACTTCAGAGAGTTTTATTGTACAAACAGTGAATATAGATCTGGATTTTGTTGTTGTTTGGCTGTTGTGCATACAGAATTTAATTATGGAAGATCAGAGCATTCTCCTTGCTGAAGACACTTTAAAGGTCCAATAGTGAAATACCCTCAACCATGCATCATAGTCCATCACTTTGTTCAAACAACCTTCATTAGGGGCTCACAGAATTACTGTCATCCCAATGCGTGGCCAACCCATGATGGAAATGACAATCTACCCTTGGATGAGCTTGGTGTGTTTGGCAGTCTCAGTGCCGGCTCCAGGCGACTATGACAGAACTAGGAAGGATTACTTAATCTCTTTGTTTGCAGTTCAAGTAAATATACCAAGGGCAAAGGAGACACAAAACCTTAAGACTGCAAGATGATAAAAGGAATCTGACAAGATAGTATGTGGGAAAGCAGGATTACCACTGCTCGTGTTGTTGCTGCTTGAATCCAAGCAAAGCTTGCCTGCAGTTTTACTAGCGTAGCTGAGCTGCCATGTATCCGCTGGCAGGAGTATGCCATGGGAAAACTCTGGTACTGGAAAAAAGAATGTTGTTTGTTCCCAGTTTAGTTTACATTGCTTCAGAAGCAGTTTAAGATAAAGGAAAAAGATGTCACTCATCCCAAGAATATCTGAGAAGATGTTTATTAGCATAATTATAGTGATTTAAATTCATGCATCATTATACACCTATGTAGTTTCCCCCGTAGATTGCATTGGAAATGGAGCTCCTTGAAACAACTTAGTGGTAAAACTTAGTAAGGCAGAATTTTGCTGCATCACAAAACATAGATTACTTGAATCTCCCATATGAATATATTGTCTGGATTAACAGGTTTATTAGAAAACCACTGGGAAAAACAAAGCTCCTAACAGGGCTACGCTGAACAGCAGCATAACATTGACTGTGAGATGGCAATGGCTACTCCAAGCTGTTAGTGGTAAAGAGGCTTTTTCCAGGATCTAGCTGCAAGTCCATAGATGGTTTGCAAATGGTGCCCCAAAGTCTCACAAACACTAAGCAGCAAAACAGATCTCCTGGAGGAAGTCAGATGTGCAAATCATTCAGTTCTTAAAGAATGGATTTTTAGAGATTTTCTGAAGTTTTTCCCTAAAATTCCCAAAGAGTTGCAGTTATTAGGGAAGCTGGAAGTCACACAGGATGCACATGACATCTCCCTGGCCACTGGACTTCACTGCTGGAGGAACTGGAATTGTAGGAAATAAAACATCCCTGTGAGGCTGTCCTACAGCCCAAAGGTGGAGGTCTCCCACCCCAGGATGAGCCAGCTCAGCCTGATCTGCAGTCTTAGGCAGGAGAAGTCGGCAATGTAATGTTGGTGTTAGTGTGACTGGCAAGGACCTGTATTTCTGGGAATGGCTCTTGCTGTGTTTGGAGAGGGAAGGCAAAGCACAGGAGAGGAAATTGCCGTAATGTAGAGCAGCAATATGAAATACTGTTGTGGAAAGTTCAGTGCAAGGCTCCCTGATACAGGATGGAGGGTCCAGCTGGGGCAAGGAATGCAGTATCTGATGTTACCCCATGCCACGCAAAGGGCAGGGCTACATTTCTGCAAGGAGCCTCGCCGTTACTCTCATGTTCTCACACATAGAGCGGTGCATAGCAACTCATCTGCTGGGCCATCTGCTGAGCTGCCTGCTTACTCGAATTAGGACTGCGACTCTTTTCCTACGTGCAGCCTTTCAGATTTTACACCCTTCCATTTGAAAACTTTCTCCTCCTGCTTGATCCATTACATCACCCACCCTCACCAGCTGGGACTGACTGCTGTGACAGTAGGTGTTCAGCAGCCTTCACACTGTCTCTCACCCTTCAGATTAATAACTTCACCTAGGGGAGAAGCATCATATGCACTTGCCTTGCGCTCTGTGTGTTGCCCCATCAAACAGGATCATCATTTCAGAGATGCTATGGGAATTCCCCAGCCAGTGGCCAGCAGCCAGCGTCTGCTTTTGTCTTGAGTATTTCTAGGTCCTCAGCATGCTGCTGGCTGTGAGTCATGCAAATCTTCTACCAGGCAAAGCAAAAATGGCTGCAACATGCATTGATTTTTATCTTTCAAATAGAAAGTGAGGTTTTTCAGTGACAGTTTACTCTTTTCAAGAAGTTACCAATTGCTCTGCAACTCTGCTTTTATTTTTCACCATAATTCTATCTGTCTGTGATCTCTTTGAGTGGAAAGTTTTGAGCAAAAGATGTTACACGAAATAAAGTGAAACTGCATTCTCACGTATTCTTACCCATTCACTGTCTCCAGTTTTCAGTTGCTAGCTGGTAAATGATTCTAGGGCTTATGACCATTAATAGTACAAGGCCTTATATCCAAGTGCTTTCCTCTGCTCCTTATCTTTCATTCCTACGCAGAGGTGGCATGTAAAACAGTTGCTTTCTTAAAATCAAAAAATTAATCTCTGAACTAGAATGTACTAGAATGCTCATACAGAGATCCCAGTTCCATTTCCAAATCCAGTAAACCTGAGCAGCGAGTCAAACTGAAACCTGCCTGGGGGTGCACAGTCAGTTCTGAGTATATGAGAATTAGGGCTGCCACTGCTGAAATCTTCACATAGCTCAGGTTGCTAAAGCACATGCAAATCATTTGCTTGGAAATGTTCCTTAGACATGTCACTGGGGTGTGACTGTCCCTCTCCATCACTGTATTCCGGAAAGGACTGCACAGCTACTGCTTCACACATGGTTGCTCTGGCTCTTTATCCCCAAACTCGTGTCGCCCGTTCTCAAATGGTAAGTTTCACTAAAGCTTCTCTGAGCTCACAACAAGGTAAGTGCCATGGCGAGGGGAGTCCTTAAGGATTTAACGTAGCAGTGTAAAGATCCTTAATCTTCACCTAGCTAAGTACCGCTCATGTGAAACCTGGCCATGTCTGCAATCTTCTGCCTCGATATAATTTCATTCACTTCTAACAACCAAGCTCTTCACCCTGACAAAGAGCACATGCAAACGTCATTGCAGCCCACTTGGAATACTCTAATGGGTAAACAGCTTTTATTTACCAGCCAGCAAACCAACTTGACTTACAAAGTCTAGAAGATCATTTCAAGCACAAAGCACAGAGAAATATAGTGAAAGACAAATGGGTCCTTCAGGAGGATAACATAACAGAACTGTAGAGGGTGTAACTCATCCTTCTTTCCATTTAGCAATGCTGCTGCTGATGGTTAAAACCGGGCAATTTGCTGAGCTTGGGCAACAAAGCTCTGAAGAGGACAGGCTGTAGGCTGCACTTCTTCCAGCTGGAGAGCTCTGTGCAGAAAATGCCTGGTAAAATCTTATTCCCTCCAAAGACAGATAAATCACAATAATTGCTCTTTAGGGTCTGAGATAAATGCAGTCTCTGGCAAGGATAAAGGATTTGACAGGGCTGAAATGAGGGTTTGAACCCCACAGGGGACAAGAAAGCCTCTAACACCCTCTCCTCCAGCCTGAGGCTAAATACTGGTTGTGCTAGAAAACAAGAAATGTCTCCAACTGCAGCAGCAGCAAGCTCCTAATGTAAGTAAATAAACAACCCTGATGGATATTAAGCTACTTGTTCAGTTTCTGACACAGAACCTCAGACACTCTGCGGACATGTCTCAAGGTCTAAGGCACCAAGGGTTGGATTTGGGTTGAAAATTAGGAAAGTTTCTTATTAAAGCAGCTATTCATATCCATTGTGTTAGGGAACACTGCCGGACATTTGAACTCCAGCCCTCCACTCAAGGAGTCTTAACAAATAAAAACTAAGAAAAAGTGCCATTTAGGAACAAGAATAATGTACTTGGCATCACTGGCTTGTGTTGTACCTTCTAATTTAAGTTTTATGGTAAGTGTGGGATTTTCTGGAATGCTTCAGTCCCAAAGGTCTCTTGGGTAGGGGGAACTATAAAAATAACACAAAGAAATACCTAATGGGAATGCATGTGCTGAACTGGCTTAGATTATGGCTGTGGGCTTCTTCCCTGCTTCACAAAGCAGCAAGACATCTCATCTTGTGTCACATTAATAATTTGTTGATAAGTAAACATATATATTTAAGGAGAAGATCTTTGGTTTCATTGCAGATCTGCTAAGTTAGCTCACACAGGAGCGAGCTGAGTCCACGTCTCCGTGTCTCACCTCCTGCTCGTGGGAAGGTCTGACAGCTCCCAGCTGCTCTGCTGCACGGCCAGGGCTGCTGATGCTCATGTGGGCAAGGCAGGCCCAGAGCACGGGGCTGAGGAGCTTTGTGGCTCGTGGAGCTCAGCCCAGAGCATCTGGCATCAGCAAGAGCCTTTTGGACACAAAATCGAGGCTGCTGATTGCGAGTGGCTTGGTTGCAGCACTTGTCCTCAGGATAAGGGCTGCTTCATGCCCTGTCGTGGCGGAGGAGGCTCTAGTTTTCACATCAGAGACTTACAGTTCCCACCATTTACTGGATCAGCCACTGGAGCTTAAAGGAGAGCTTGCTGTGCTACAGTCTATACACAAGGAGCACATGCAGGCAGAAGAGGAGGGATAAAAATGTCTGAGCTGTAGAAACAAGGCGCTCGTGTAGATTCACAAGCCAGGTTTACAAAGCAGCCAAAGGCGCAAGTGGGTACCTAGGGCTGCTTCCACAAGAGCCGAAGCACTTTTCTGTTTATCTGGTCCTTGGTAACCTGCCAGACTACCCCAAAAAGGACAATGGGCTCAAATTTCCTGTTTCTGGCTACACTGGAGCACATGCTCTCAAAGCCTGTTCCCTCTGCCAGGTTCTCCCTTCTGAGCATACCTTTGCAGAGCAAACTTTCAACAGCTCCCCATGCCCTCTGGTACCTCCAAGTAGCTGTTCAGCTCACAAGCGTGCAAGGTACCATGGTGTTATTAGTTTCTCTGGTAAATATGATCTTGCAAAACACAAAGCCAAAAGACCTAATGGAACTCCAGAGGTGTCAATGTTTCACAGTTTCACATGTCCAGAAATTCTGTTGTAATTTCCTTCTAAGTAGTCCGGGGTTAATGAGACTGAAGAGAATGATAGGAAGGAAAGAAATAATTATATATTCTCTTTCTTCTCAACATGTCCCAAGTGTCACCTCTGACCCAGCTTTCTATTTCTGGCATGGACTAAACTCCCTTTATTTATTTAGCAGCCTACACAGCACTACAGTAACATAGCAACAGTACTTTCAGTTGTGAATTTGGAAAAAAAAAGAAAAGAAAAAAACCCACATTTTTCATAAGAAAACTGTTAAAGCTTTGCAGTCTAGTAACACTTTAACGAATACTTCTATTTTTCCCTTTAAAAGCCAGTATCATTAGGTTTCCAGTCTGCCAACCCAATGAAGAGGGATGCACCAGGGATCCAGAGCAGTGTCACTGTCATGAAGCCTGTTCTTTCTATGCCAATCACGCTGCCCCTTAACCTTTTTGTTTGTTTGTCTTAATGATGGTTCAGCTTGACTATTTCTCAGGCTCAGCACAGATGCAAGCAGGAGTTTGGGAGGATGCTGAAATAATGATGGGGTTTATCTGGCGGTTTTCTCTCACTTTTCAAACCCTTATTTTATAATCCATAGCTCAAGGGTGATACGATGCTCGGAGTTATCTGTCAAAAGGAACATTTTAAAAAGGAACAAAGTGAAGTTGGAGTCAGAGTCCAAATCCCACTGTTTTACAGGGAAAGTTAGCCAGAGAGGACCTGTAAAACCAGCCCTGGAGTCAGAGGAGTATCCAGTGATAACATTTTGCAAATCCTATTTCAGTGGGAGCAAAGTGCCTAAGTATCTCAAGAAAGCCATTCCCTGAGCTACTAAAGTGCTGCTTCTTTTTAAACCTCAGGCCTCAGTGACAACCCAATAATTTTCTTAGGATGGCTTCAAAATGTTTAACTTCTCAAAGAGAAAACTTCTTCAGCTTGCAAAGCTTCCACTATAACTATTAGTAAACAATACAGATGTGGTAGCTGGATTACCAGCGAGCACTTCATGAAGCACTGTAGGAATTCTCCTGAAACTGTTCCTTCATCGCTACTGTAAACCCAGCTGGCATCTCTTCAGATGCTTTTTCTTGTTGCATAGTGATTTGATCAGCACAGTCACCTCTGAATGCCACTGGCTTTTCTGTGGAATCAGCAACAGACCTTGGAAGCGCAGCTTTACAGCAGGCACGCACATTCAGCTTTCTCAGCATTTATAAACTCAATACTTCTGTAAACTTAGTGCAGTTTGTAAAGCCTGCAAGTAAAACATAGTTCATGCTTGTTCTGAACTCTTGGCTTCTCCTTGGCACGACCAATTCATGCAGCTTGAAAAAATGGCTTCACAACTGTAAGATCCTTGAACTTGTACAGTTTGCAAGTCTGGTATGTAAAACCGGATTGCTCACGAGCTAGGCACTCTGCTGAGATTACAACAGGGTCCCGTTATGGCAATTATCCTGTCCAACAGAAATATGAGTACATAACCCATGGTCCCTGAGACTTGGAAGTCACAGGATGAATAATATTTGTCACTAACAGGGCTCTCAGAAACTATTGTCTTTTAAAAAGCATTGTCAAAAACGAGTCAAAACTTTCAGATGACAACCTAAGCTCCATTTAACACCTTCATCTAAGTAATTTTCAATTCATACTAATAATGTCATTTTACTGCCTTTCTGTAAAATGCTCTATTGGAAAGGATACTGGATGGCTGAAATGCACCACTCAGGGCTTTTGTGGAAAGCTACAAAGCAGTTTTGACTGCAGGGGTCAGGTGTTGTTTCTGGCATCAGAAGGGAAGGGAATAACAAGATCTCTAAGAACAGTTGTCTCATTCTAACAATCACAAAGCTACAAATGAGTTAGTCTCAGAAAGGGAGTATTTTTTCTGCCATGAAGCCTAGACATCAGTTCTGGTTTATTTTTAACAAATACCAAGTTGCAGCAGATTTTAGAGCCCAGTTTTGCATGGCTGTTTCTTTCTTGGTTTGGTTGGGGTTTTTTCTGACACAACACAAACTGAAACAAGTGAAGGATATTATTGTAAAGCAGAAGAAATGAAAAAGTTGAAGTACTGTGTTTTATGCAACACTTAAATGAGAGAGAAGAAAATCTATTTTATCTGGCTGGATGTAATGTTTTGACATGCAAATTTCATTCCAATGATGGCATTTTTTTCTTGTCTTGTCACATTACTAACTCATTTCCAACTCAAATGAAAAGGACAAGAAAGAAAATAAAACAACTATTTCTTTACTGAGTAGCACTATAGGAGTAAATTTGTCCCTTTCCCAAAAAGCAAATCAAATTGGCATAATACACATGCATAGTATTTTAATGCATCGTTGGTAGAAATAATGTGGTTATCCATATTATAGTTTTCATGCTATAACAAGGAGTTCACCAAAGTACTACTTGTAATGCCTCTTCCTCTAAGACATGTTTGATTGCATCAGGAGTTTAATTACCACCCAAGTTAACATTTCCTTCACTATTTCAAACTAGCATGGTTTTTTTAAGCCTCTATTTTTGAACGCAAAGACCTGATAACTTGCGGGATTCTGTTTTGAATAGAAACCAATAGCTGGACATTCCTGTGCACTGAAAACATGTAGTCCAAGATTAAACTGGGGCTTCAGGGCTATTATGGCTCCACCCAAATAAATAATCCAAGGGAAATTATTCTGCTTAACATTCTGATACAAAAGTTGCCAAGAACAGCGGTGTTTGTTAGAAATTACCTTTTTCTTAGAAGTCAGCCTATCTCATTAAACATTGCATTTAACCCACCAAAACAAGGTTGACATGGAAGAAAATGGCCTACAGTAAACATCGCACTTAAACTACCAGAACTAGGTTAAGGGGTGGAAAATGGTCTGATTTGCACTTAGCTAATTACAAATGTTTAATGGAAACTCCTCCCTAAAATAAATACCCTGCTGTTATTCCACCTGTGAGATCAATTTGGTCAGGATTTCATAGAGAAGGGAATGCGCAGACTGCAGCACAGAAGCTTCTGTATGGAAGTATTAATTTCCTTCAAACTGAGTTCTTCCTTAATATACAAACCAGACAGAATATATGCTGTTTTTTTAAATGAGGGAACAGCAGAGAAAACATAGGGACAAAACATTCAGCTAGAACCAGCTAAAAGGCTCCCTGTCAGCTTTCTCCACCACATGGGACTCCTCACCCAGCCTGCAAACTGGACTTACAAAACCTGCACAAATTGGTTAAATGAGCTCAGATATTTCAATGAGAGTTCGAGATGTTGGTTCCAGCAGGATATGAAAGGTGGCTGTAACTGTTCAGAGGGGAGAGAGCTCAAGGGCGAGGCTTTGTAGGAACTGTTTCCAGATAAAACAGTGCATGGACACAAATGAAGTTCAGATTTCTCTTTGATAGTTATTTATGTGAAATTTCCCCAAAAGCCCCAACCAGCAGCAGAAGTACTTGGCTTCACACAGCACTTGGGGATTTCTTTTAGGTGAGGGTGGCAATGTCCTTTGCTGACACCAGCTCATGGCTACCTCAGAGAGCAGACGCTCTGCATCCCACCCACCCTCAGCAGTGCTGTGGAACTCTTGTTCCTATTACTTGAGCAAACTCTTCTATAATTCTACTATACTTTTTCTTTTTAGTGGCCAGTAACTTCCCGTTCGTTCTCCCGATAAATACCAGAACTTCAGCTAAAAATGGAGAAGTCGTCTAGATTCTCTTATCTTGTAAACCCCTGGCAATAGTGCGCTGTGGTCGAGTTCTGGCAGATCCCCACAACGGTCAAAGGCACCCGCCTGCAGCTCCTTGCCCTTCTGACAGCACTTAGTGCCCTCAGCACAGAGACAGCAGGAACCCACACTGCTTTACTAGCTTTTTGCAGCTGGTACATTAATTTACCCCTCTATTTGTCTTCCCAGACCAGACATGCCAAGAAGTGGGGTAAGAAGTGCAAGGCTCAATTTTCTAATACAGGGTCCATTTTGGATTCTTGTTCTAGAGATGCTGACAAGGAATTTTGACTTTCAATAATGCTTGAAGAAAACAGTCACTCAAGTAAAGTGGGAAACTTGCCTTTTTTTGAGCAAGTGGTCTTCCCTCATCAATTTGTATAGTACTGAAGATTAAAAATAGCTCTTCAGCTGGGGTACAGCTGCGCAGCATTGACTTAAATGGAGCCACACTGGCTCACAACAAGAAAGCATCTGTATATAGACCTTTACTACTGCAAACCACGTAAC
The DNA here is from genome assembly GCA_009867235.2 of Psittacus erithacus. Classification (NCBI taxonomy): domain Eukaryota; kingdom Metazoa; phylum Chordata; class Aves; order Psittaciformes; family Psittacidae; genus Psittacus; species Psittacus erithacus. Next base: position 32,282 of record WYDI02027514.1, on the reverse strand, counting down.
TTAACACTAACAGTAAGCGCTGGCGTGGCATTCACAGGAGCTGGGGGGCAGGCTGGCTGACTCCTGCTGCTGCTCCTCACAGGTGTCACAAACTACAGGACAGGCTGGCAAGCATAGGTTGAAATTAGCTGCCTGTTAAAAATCCCTCTCCTTGACCTAATCAGCACATGAATAACGTGTCTTCTCAATAGCACTGATTTCATTAGACATCTTCTGTGCCTTCTTCCATGTCTTTTTTACCCCTCATAGTGACTTTTTGCACTGGCTGTGGCAATTTGTTTGTTTTCTAGGCCACAAAACTATTCTCTCCCCTCTCCAATAAACAGAAAACAAATATTACTGGTCAGTGAGCAGATATATTTCCATATGAAAGCCACCAACATAAACACTTTTTTCCCTTGCAGCTCTGAATGCCTAATCTAAACCCCTGGCTGGATGTTTCAGCACTAATATAGAGCACTGCAAACCCCATCAAACCTGAAGCAGACTCTCCCATGACATCTAATTTCTTACAGAAGCTGGTACTCATGATCCACTAATCTCAATGTCAACAATCCCCAGTGGGGCCAGGTTTTCCTCCTGTGGGACTGAGCGTCAATGGTGAAACTTAGCACTGCTGGTCTAGAGAGTGATGGACTTCACCTCCACCACCACCAGTTCCTAGTTTTCAGTAGTAGCTTCTTCCTCTCTCACCCTGGCCCCATCCCCAGCTCCCCAGAGCTTCAGGGGTTCCCCAGCACCCCGCAGACCCACACAGCCCCAGACGGTGAGGAGAGCAGGAACCAAGTAGGGAAATGAGAGCAACACAGCTTTCAGGTCACACTTGGGGGACAAAGAACTGCAGCACACACCAAAGGCTCTCCAGGGAGACTGCTTGCACAACTGCCTCTTTAGATAGGCTGACGTGGTGGATTCATGGTTCAAGTACCAGGCAGGGGGAAAAGCATTGTACATGCTATTAAACCACTGTCAGAGTGTTTCACTGCTGAAGTGAAGCTCCCTGTGCTTTCTAATGAATTCTCTGCATTTAGCATTAAGCTGTCTGTTTTTACAGAAAGTTACGCTTGGGTAATTAATCTCGTGTTCGTTTCCTGCACATGTAAGAGAGCAGCCTTTGTTAGGGAACGATAAGACACTTCTAAGAATAGTGCTACTAAGAGCATCAGCTTTGTGAGACATTGCAGGAAAAATACAGGCTCTTAACACCTGCTTTTTGCTTCTCAAAGTTTTGAAAACAACATTTTGCTTACCTAGAGCCAAATTCTGACTTGTTTACGCATAGAAAACCTAATTGCTTCCATGAGAAACAAGCATCAGTGAAGGGATACTTTGGTCTCTGGCCTCCAATCTCGTAAAGATGTGTTTCTTTAATTTTACAAACACTGTAAATATTCTCAGTGGCTTCAGTGGGACTATCTGCAGCTCCCAGACTCACAACCTGATTCATCACTTTGGTCTCTTAACTACACATTCCAAATTAATTGGATTTTCTTAGTGACTGTGATAGACTGAGGATTAAGAATTTATTTGTGTGTAAAACAAGAGACCCTCAGGCCAGACCGTACAAAGGCCGGATGCTGAACTCAGGAAAATGTAAACTGGGAGACAACTCTGTGAGAGCAGCCGAGTCGCTCCAGTGCGAGAGGGGTCCCAGCCAGCAGCAGAACAAGCCCCCATGTGAAGCTCCCTGGCAGCCTCAGCTCTGGGTTTTTTGCCAGCTGAAGACAAAGCGAGGTGTGAAGCTTGGGGATTTATGCATGTTGTCAGTTCAGAACCAGAGCCAACACCGTTCTCCTGTTAGCGGTTGACACTTGACACCTACTTTAGTCAATTTAAACAGGCATTGTTTTAAAGCTTGCGTTGTTTTTAAGCAGTCACTGTGATTCAGCCTGAGCTATCTACCACCCCAGTGCAAAAGGCACAAGCTACCATGCTGGTGAAACTATGCAAAAAGTGCGAGGAAAAAGCGGGAAAAAGGCATTTTCCATTTGTATTGTAGCATCTACTGTGTAAGCAGTCATAGCAGAAAGGACATTAATCTTTGCTGTACTTGCAGCAGACTTCTTTCTGCTTTATTACGGACAAAAGAGTAGTTTATCCTCCTAACCAGAAAGCAAAGCCTAATCTGCAGAGAACTGGCTAATCTAGTGGTTGATGTTTGAAGAATAACACAGACCCAATTTCCCCAGGTTTTGTAGTGCAAAATGTGAGCAGAGCAGACTGCAACTAGCCTTGTGAGCTGATCAGAGCCCCTGTTGTGACTATTATCTTGACTGTATAATGGGGGCTTTCAAATCCCAGCTTTATCACATTCTGTTTTCTCTACTTTGCCCTTCTATGAATATTGAGTCATCAAAAATAGCTTCACTGACAGAGTTACTAATGATACCCGCTGGGTGAATCAGTGGCTTTTACATTGTCTAGTGCCAGTTATACAGTGCTATTAGTACGCTCGTTACAAAATACAACAAAAATTAGATATCCACATTTTATTTGCAGCTCCCTTGAGACACGTCTTAGTGGTTATTTTAGAATTGGAAAATGCTAACCGAACAAAGCAAATATTCAGCCATTTCAAAGCAATACTGAGAGCTAAAGGAAGAAACTCTGGCTTAGAATAAGTTGAAAGTAAATTCGAACATCAGTAAATTTTCCTTCCTCCTAGTTTTTAGTGCAAAGAAAAAGCACACCACCAAATTATATCAACCACATTCTTCATGAGACAGTTATTCCTCATATTATGAGAAAAAGCTAACATCAGCAGTCCAGGAAAAATGCTGATAAACAGAAGTGAACACGACAACTGATGTAAGTGATGTATATGGCTCGGGAGTGCAATGGGCATGTACGGAGGCATCGTTTCAGCACAGTGCAGTGCCAGGGGGCAAGTTAGGTTAGAAGTACATGACTCAAACGAGTACTATTCAAAAGTGTAACAACAGTAACAACATGCCTGGTGAAGAACCATCACAAATGAGTATGCAAAAATGGCCCACCATGGGCTTACATTTTTAATGCTGTCCCAAGCAATTTCTTCCAAGGGTCATTTATTTCCACCCGGAGAGCCTTCCTCGCACTGATACCGTTCCGTATGTTTGCAACACACCCTTTTCTATTTCTTTTTTCTTCATAAAACCAGGCACATAGAGAACGAAACAAGGGGCCCCCTTTACACACACTGCAGTTGCAGTTCTCCATGCACGCAGTGCTCGCTGCTTTTCACCAGCCCCCTTCACCTTCCAGCTATCGGGAACTTTACAGCACGGCATCTCCTAGCACCCCTTATCTTAGACACAAAGTCAAGCTTTCTGCTAGCAACTGCATCTGGCACGTTAAATGGGTAAATAAAACTACTGCAGATGTTGCCTTTAGCAAGTGTCATGGAAATGACAGAGCATCTTAACAAAGAGAGACTCAGAATTTGAAGTATTAGGCTGTATTTTACAAGGAGGCTTTTGCCCTTCTCTGGAAAAGTGACATCTGAAATTCTGTTACAGCAATTCTGTTAGTTACGGCAACACTAACTGAAACCGAAATGCGGTTTTTAACCTATGATATGTTGCATAACAATTGAAGTATTATAATCTTATACGAGCTGGGAAAGGTTAATTCCAAAGGGGAAAATAATATGGGTGAAAACTAAAACGCTCCATAAGCGCATAGACTTGTGAGCCTTTTTGTTTTGGTCCAGGGCGAATCCGAAGCAGGCGAGACATTTCAAAGGAACAGCAAGACACCAAGCACATGCCGAAATCCGTTTAGCGAGAAAAAAAATACACCGGCAGAGCCTTTGCACTTACGTATCTCTTGAGTTTCTTCTCGGGGGGTGATTTAATGAGCCATCCGGTGCAAACGACGTCCCCCGAGCTCATCTTCCCCCCCGGCGCGGAGAGGCGACGCGGGAGCCAGGGTGCGGGCTATGTGTGCGGGTGTGTGCGGGGCTGTGTGCGCGCGTGTATTGTTCCCAGCCAATTTGCAAGCAGCAGTAATCAGCTTCCTTCAGCTGTGCTCTGACACTGCTCCAGCCCGAGGAGGAAGTCATGACATTGATCACTGACACGGCCAGCCCTCCCTCCGCCGCAAACACAATGCAACACACCGAGCACGTGATGGGCGCCCGGGGACCGCCGCCGCGCAGCCGGCGGCTGCGACACCCACCGGCACCGGCACCGGCACCACCGGCCCCGCCGCGCCGCCCCGGGAGCTCAGCTCCTTGCCCCGGGGATGCTGAGGCCCCTGCCCGGTGCAGCGGGGGTCGCTCGCCCCGCATGGAGCTGCGGCAGGAGAGTGCTCCCCCGGCCCCGGGAGCCCCGTTTGGGCGCGGTGCCCCCGGCGGGGTTGGCGGAGATGCCTGAAGGGCCGTGGCCCGGCCCTGGAGGCCCAGCCGGTGCCGATGCTGGTGCCGGTGTCGGTTCCCGTCCACACACCTGCAGACCCCGCCAGCACTGAGCTGTCTGCCTCAAGCTCCCACCATCTGCCTGCTCCACTACTCCCGAACTTCCTCAGCTTGTGGATTTAAAGGTTTTTCAGTGGCATTTGGTCCCCTGTATCAATTTACTACAATTAAATGCGGATTCCTCCGGTGTTCAGGTCTGCATTCCCAACACAAGAGGCTTGTGGAGCTGTTGGAGCAAGTCCACAGGAGGCCACAGAGATGCTCCAGTGGCTGGAGGATCTTCACTCTGGAGCCAGGCTGAGAGAGCTGGGCTTGTTCAGCCTGGAGAAAAGGCGGCTCTGGAGAGACCTTAAGGCAGCTTCCAGTGCCTAAAGAGGCCAACAAGAAAGCTGGAGAGGGGTTTTTTATAAGGTCATGTAGTGACAAGACAGGAAGGAATGGCTTTAAACTGGCAGAGGGAAGATTTAAATTAGATATAAGGAAGAAATTCTTCTCTATGAGGACGCTGAGGCGCTGGCAGAGGGTGCCCAGAGAAGCTATGGCTGCCCCATCCCTGTCAGAGTTCAAGGCCAGGTTGGATGGGGCTTTGAGGGGCCTGGTCTAGTAGAAAGTGTCTCTGCCTGTGGCAGGGGGGCTGGAAAGAGATGAGTTCTAAGGTCCTTTCCAAACCATTCTATGAGTCTATGAATAAACTTATATTTCCTGGTCATAGCGCTGCAGATTTTTCACAAACACACCTTTTCAGAAGTGTCTGCAAGGAGACAGGTTGCCATCCCATTGTCACAACTGAAAGCCAGTGCATTACATTGCTGATATCCCTGGAGCTAGCGCCTCTCTCCAGCATGGGAAACTCCTGGCTTTTCACAGATGGGGCAGCTTGTGTTCTTTTTGAAGCAGCTGCTTATATACCATTGACTTAGATTTAAAGTGGATGCAGCTACTCTTCACTGGGTTTTATGGGTGATTTGTGAGGAGTCTCATGTGCCTCTGCCGAGGCTCAGTACTCACGGTGCAGACTGGCTTTGCCAGCGGTGCTCAGCAGCATCACAGCTGGGTGAGAGTTTGGATGTTTTCATGGCATTTTTCACATGTGGAGCTCCTGGGCAGGGCAGGCTGGGCACAGCTTCCAGTGTCACTGCGGGATCTGACCAGCTGGAAGCCATGCTTGTGTTCTTCATGATTTTAAACAAAGATGTTGTGGCAATATGTATTTATTGTATTTAATATAATATGTACTATTAATGGCACATACATATATTCCCTATGTACATTGACATAACAATACAAATAAATCTGTATATACTCATAGCATCCCTGTTGCTAGTGCTTTGCATTATTACTGGACATTAAAGAAAGATTTACTTGCCATAAATGAAAATTGTCATGAATAAACTATAAAAAACATATTTAAAATGTGCTCTGAGTTCTCCAGATAGGTTTTTGTTTGGGAGTGACTTTCATGCAGCCTTGCAATATCATTTAATTCCCAACCTTACATTCTACTACCACCTTCACTCGGTTCCATTTATTCTTTATCCACAGAGATGATTTAACAACTTCACATGTTTAATAGCAGGTTTGTGAACAAGGCTTTGTAACACTTCTCCTTGGAGAGATGCATCCAAGCATGGAACTTATTTAGGGAAGGAAAGTCACACTTTCCTTCCCCATGTGACTTGACTGTGTCACTCTGACAGACACAATAGCCTTACATCCGAAGACTTTAAAACATTAGCCTACCAAAATTAAAAGGAATTGTGACAAACTTCACATTACCCACTTTTTACTGGATCATTCTTCAGACAGATGGGTCTGAATGGAATGTCAGATTCCATGCGCAGCTGCGTAACTGCTTGCAACAGGGCAGCAGAGGAGGCGTGGATGGGGCAGGACAGGGTGGTGAGGAGCCCGGAGCGCCAAACGGATCTGAACCAAACCACAGCCTTGAGGAGAGCTCCAAGTTTGTTTTTGCTTGTGCTTGGTAATAATGCTGCTTAAATCACCAGGGGTCCTCAGCTTTTAAGCCACTTGTCCCTGCCCTTCTGCCACCTGCTTCATTACACAGGCACAGTGTGTTTGTGTGGCTACATAACAACTGAGTCACAAAACTGGCTGTGTGGAAAAGAATGAGTCAAAAAAAAGAAAAACCCGATGATTTTCCATCTGGATCAGGACTAGTTTCCTGGTCTGATAAACCCCATGGCCTGCAACACACTCACACCTGACCAACGGATGGGTGATGCAGGGGCAGTTATAAGAAATCAGCAGTTGCTTAAATTGGCACTTCTGCCCCAAACCCGCCTGCTGAGTGGTAGCCATGGTGACAGGGAGGGGTACAGCAGCTCTGTTCCCTGCTGGATGTGTCCCTCCTCTCTGAGCCGCCCCTGTCCTCACTGCAGAATGGCTCAGCTGCCTGTGAAGCACCTGCCGAAACACTTGCATGCTGCAGCTCAGCGCATTCAGAATAAGTACAATCCGTGCCAGTTTACTGATGGTGCCAGTAGCCTGAGGGGAAATACAGGAAGCCAGAAATTGTAATTAAGCAGAGCACGTGGGGGTTAATGCGTTTGTTATGAAAGCTGCTGTGCCTTCGTGGTGTTTGTGCTCTAAACACAAAAAGAGCAAATAAAGTTATTTTCTTACCCTGACGATTTGCATTGTGTTCATAATGTGTCAGTCACGTGTTTGAAAACTGCTGGCTTAAAAATGAACGGGATCTAGCCCTGATGGAGGAAGGGGATTTCACTTTGTCCTGCTCCATGCACACATTTTTTAACCACTTTTAAATTATAAGGTTCTTTACTTAAATCCTTCATCATGTTGAGGAATGACAGGGTCTTTGTTTTAAATATCTTACAGTTGAAGACATCTGGAAAATGAGCTGGAAACAGAATGGGAAGAGGAGCAAAGGAAAATGGATTTTGCCTGAACATTTCTGTGAAACCCGAGGGCTGTTCTATTTTAGTTCCAGCTTTTGCATTTATCCATTAGCATTTAGTTTCAGACTTCTAGTACGTTTGAACGTATATGCTGAAATCACTATGAAAACCCAACTCAAAAGGTATAAAAATGAGTTCCCTAATACTACTGCAATGCCAAAGGTTTGAAAGTGCAGAATTATGGATGTTTGCTCAGGTCTGCTTGTCTCACTTTTTAAGCTTTTTGTTTAAATAGGTATCGCAAGGTTACCTTGAAAGAGATCAGGTTTTGCTTGGTAACAATAACTTCATCCAGTGGCACCTGCCTCCCCAAATCTGCTGTAGGCAGAGCTACAGGAATGTTCTCGAAAGTGACCAAAGCCTTCTTGGATGTGACCTGTAGACATGATTACAGAGAAAGTGAAATGAAATAAAACGTAAACCATAAAATCGAAACCCCAGAAGGTAAAATCATTCTCTGTTCTACACTAATTGTACAGGTCACCCATGTTATGGTATGGCTCAAGTATATTTCAGGAATCTGTCTTTATTTGGATCATGACACAGTCTTTGTCCTTGTGGTGGGTTGGCTCAACAGTAGGTGCCCACCGAAGCTGCTCTCAGCTCATGGGTTGAGATAAGGGCAGGGATATCACTTGGCAGTTACGGTCACAGGTAAGAGAGACTTGACTTGGTGGAAATTAATTTACTACCAATAAAATCAGAGCAGGGTAATGAGAAACAAAACCTAATGTGTTATATGTGCCACAAGCAAAGATCAGAATAAGCATGATCAGTTTGATCCTGAATGTGTGTGCAATCCACATCAGCCAGATATCTGAGAGGAATTCTCTGCTCATCATGAAGTACTGGTCTACACCTCTTCTTTCCCAACTCAGGCTACTGAAGTTTCACAGAAGAGCAACGCTTGATTCTAATAAACCAGAACAGACTGGCTAATTGCGCTTGAGGGGAAATTCCTTCATGACACTACAGGCAGCCGATTTAAAGAAGTCAGTGTGCTATTTAAGCTTGCTCACTTCCATGTTGCAGAGCAACTGGTGCTGTTATTAGTATTGAAAGCAGTGAATGTCCTCGCGCACTGTGGACAGATGAATAATTGGGGTGGAGAGCATGGGAAGAATCAGGAGGATTTCTTTTCCTCACAGATGTACAGGTGTCAAAGCAGGAAGAGACCGGAGTTAGCTACAGTGACATTCCCACAAGCATTTATTTTTCTGAGGATATAACTCCATATTTAATTGACAAAACCCCGTAGTGGCTCTGAAGGTGGAGGTGTATGCAAGAGACAGCCACAGCACTGGGAGAACAGCCCTTTTCTCTCATCTCGCGACTGATCCCTGTTTACACATGGAGCTCACACCACACTTACTCAGCAAAACGCTAACATGCCTCTGCAGCATTCCCACAGCAAGCAGAAAAGCCCAGTCCCACAGAAAGACATGACACAGTACATATGTTCCAGCTGCTCCTGACAGTTACCACTCCACCCCCCCCGCAGACTAATATTTCACTTTCTTTCCATTCACAAGGACAAATTCAGCAGTCACAGGGGATAATTGAGCCCCTTCTCTTCCTTTCAGTAGCCTGTCCTCACCATGCAAATCAGGTCTAACAGAGGAACGCGCACAGATCATCAGAGCCACATGGTTTGTTGTTGCTGTTGAAACAATTAACTACATAAACTGGAGCCTGACCGCTGGCATAGAATGATGCCGACCCTGTCTGCACTCATTGCTTCACTAACAAAGATATCCTGCTGGAGCCCGCTGCAGACTTGGTCACCCACAGGCTCCCGCTGGCAGTGGGACCCGAGGGTCAGGTACCTGCTTTGGAAGCAGGAGCCATTATGAAAATAGAAAAGGAAAACAGAGGCAGTTGAACGTTGCTGTGGTTTTGCTCCAGGAAGCGTATGAACTGTGTAAGCTGCACGTGGGTATGGCCTTTATTGTTATGGACAGGGCAGAATCTAATTTTACCAAAAGCTCTCATGACACATAGGGAGAAATCTGTCAATCTGTTTCAGCAAACAGACCAACGCCCTCTGGCACTCATCTCCTCCGGGAAACAGCAGCAGACGTCCAGCATCTCATAGGGAAGTCTCCTGCCCAGGACAGTAACGGGTGGAAGAGCTGGCGTTCTGCTGCGTTTGCAAATGTACAACTGCCTTCTTCTGTAGCGAGAGGTAACAAACAGAGGCTCACTTTGGTGTAAACCTCTGGCCTGGCACTTTTGCCACAAGGCACGCTTCTTTCTTCTCTGTCATCTGCAGAAGCACACATTAAGAATGGCACTTTTGCTACTTTCCAGCTTCTCTTTGCGCAGTAGTAACAACCTCCTGATGTCTGTGTAGCTGCTTAAGCAAGTCACGGCTGTTACTCTCTCCCTATGCATCCGTATTGCCCCTTTTTGAGGATTTCCTTGTGGGGTAATTTTATCAATGACCTCTCAAGGTCAGCAAATAATCCTGGTGGCTGAAGGAGGAGATACAGAAGTAGAGATGAGGGCTTTTTTAAAGAGCCAGAATTGCTTTTCCAACTGTCTTAATTGCTTTTAGAAGCTGAGAAAAATCAATCTAATTTTCATATACAACAATAACGAATACTACTTGGCCCATGTGTGTGAGAGTCTACTGATTATATGGCAAATTGGAGGAATTTACCTGTGCACAGCTGATGGATCCTGCTGGTATGACACAGTCAAATCTGCAACAGCCAGAAATCCAAGATAATCCATTTGACATGAAGATTATGAGGGGCCTCTTCCAGATCAGAAATAGCAGATTATCAGTAAATTTTAATTTTAATCTCTTGAAAATGAGGATTTACTGAAACCAGTGTACTCTGAACCACTCACAGCAGCCTGAAGTTTGGATGTGAAGCTTAAAGTAAGGTCTCGGGAAGACCTGCAGAAACAGATGACAATACAAGTCTGTAGTTTAATGTTTAAGTGAAAAATATCTATCCAGCTCTTTTCAGACTCACAAATGTGGGAGTGCAGGATGGGCCTCGGCTTCCCTAAAATATTCTTACTGAGACCAGAGAACACTTCAGAGTGATGAGAAAACGAACAGAGGAAAATTAACACGGGACACTGTCTGCCTCTGTTCTCTATGATGGCCCAAAATGCGTTACTGAGAGTTGCAGGAGCCCTACCTCTCATACTGTGATCTGCAAGAAGTTTTCATGCAGATGGCAAACCAGTGGGTGAAACAGACACTTACGCCTTCTAGGTAATTGAAGACAAAATGAAATACTACTTTGTTTAATTATGATTGAGCAGAGGGCATTGCAGCAAACAGACCAGATATCTGAACTGCATGCGGACAAGGTTGCCCTGTGTGAAGAATGTAAATGCAGGAAAGGGAGAATTGTTTTGATGGCAGCTGTGTGTTTGAGACTGTTACAAAAAAGGAAGAATCATTACAGGATGAGGAAGAAAGAAGGCCCAGGCAGCCAGGGAAGCAAAATAGCAAAGAAAATGGGTGAGAGAGGGGAAAGGCAGAAGCAGATTCCATGTGGAGTAGAATAAATGAAAAGCAGCTATTCTAGTTTAAAAAGATCCTTCAGCAGAAATGTTTGGTACTCTGGAAAATACAGGAGGTTCAGTCTAGTCTTCCACAGTGAGTGGGTGCTGGCAAGTTAAAATGGATAAGAAGGACAGGATTGAAATTATTTTCACAGCAGGACAAAGCCTGTGGCAACTAAAGTGATGGCTTTTGGCTTATGCAATGCATTTGCCATGGTTGCAAGGCTAATGGAGGCAGCACTTTACAGCATCCTTCTGTGCATTTCCTGTAGTGGAAGGAGACTGGTGCATGCTAAAACCTTTGAACAAGAACTGCTACATTTACAAATAGTCTGTGATCAGCTTAGGGACAACAGTGTGAAATCAAAGCCACAGACACAGGCTTTTGCTCAAGAAAGAGATAATTTGTTTTGGGCAGAGAATTTGTGAAGTAAGGATTTCAACCATCATGAAAGACAGTTAAAGGCTGCACTGTACTGGCCTGCTCGCTGGATACTCACAAAGAGTCAACATTTTGTTACGGGCAGGTTATTTACAAGTTTTCAATATTGCAAAACCACTGCATAGGTTAGGGGAGAAAAGAATGCCACTGCAGCGAGCAGCAAAGTGCTTCAGATTTATTTCAGTTGGAAAACCTCTCTCGACAGCTTCTGCTTTGATCTAAAATCACATTTAAAGTGCTTTTCCCTTTCCACAAGACTATTCTGTTCTGCTCAGGGGCTCTCTTGACACAACGCTCCAGGTTTTGGCAAAGTTGCAGCTTATTACATCAGGATTTATTGTATGACCTCCAACGGAATCCCTGATCATTGTAAAAATCTGCATGACATCATTGCTTGTAGGTGGGCAAAATCTGGATTTCCGGGCAGAATAAACAATTGTAACGTTGTTTATTAAAGTCTGGTTTATGGTAGCTTAAACTGATACAAATTAGTGTGGCTGCAATCCCACCCTCCATCTTGCCATGTGTCTGTTTTGCTGCTGTGTTGGCACTGGCCCCTGCGTGTGTGGGCAGTTGAGTTGTTTTGCTGTGCTGATCTGGGAGAAAAATAGGAACTCTCTTTGTTGGGCTTGATTTTTGCTTTTTAGAAGCTGGAACTAACCCAGCACTCACCTGCAGGAACAGCAGTAACAGTACAAAGGGTCAGGAACACAGAAACATGGTGTGGAGGGAAGGAGCTGCTATGTTTAATTTCACAGCTGCAAAGAAGTAAAGCTATCCATACAGGCAATTAAGGTATCTCTGCAACAAGTTCCTGATGAGGCTCAGTAAATTAACACATTCTAATGTGATCACATAAACCTGGCTCATCTTATCCAGGAAGAAATGACTGTCTTCTCACTTTCATAATTTACCAAACTGTGAGTGTTCCTGGCTTTCCCACTGGGAAAATGAACACCCAGCCAAAAAAAGTGGATACCAAGTGAAAAGATGTATAGCAAAACTCCTGTGTGGATGGGAAATAGAGCTATACTAGAAGCCCTTGCAGTATAGCAGCAAAGCTTTGGCTGCTAAAACCAACATTTTTGGAACTAAATATGCAACATTGCACACAAGATGGGAAAAAACAATGAGTATTTGTGCAGCTATCAGCTCTCTGAACCAGATACAAAGGATATATTAGCTATTTTGTTATAGTTTTTAATGCTGAATAAAGTCTTGTGTTTGCAAACCTTATTGGCAAGTCCAGAGACTGTCTGTTGGGTAAAATGAAAACTTGATACAGAAAACGGATGTGTGACTATGAAGTCTGCACCACCAAACAAAAATCCCCTTTCTATAACAATACCTAACGTGAAGCTTAGTAGAGTACATTGCTTGGATGTTCTTGTGCCTGCAACCAAGGCAGAATCAGGTAATCGCTTACCGTTTGTAGCCACGAAGTGAATGATGCAGGGGCTGGACTGCGCTCCGCTGCTCAACAGCCACAAAGCCCTGCAGCAAGGGTCATCCTCAGAAACGACATCTCCAGCAAAATCCGGGCTACAAGTGAGTGTGGCATACACCAAGAGCTCATTTTAGAAGTAGTTTTATACTGTAATCTCCAGAGGAGGAGGCCTCAGTTTCTGTCTAATCCTATGAGGAAGGGAAAAATCTGGAACCTTAAAGTGGATAAATTCTGGGAGGGAATCTATGAAACAAGAATTCTGAAAGAGACAGGGCTGCACAGTAAGTGCAAGAATGCACAGAACTGTGCCACTGGACACAACCAAAGTTACTTGTAAGGACATAACCACTGATGTATGAACGGAGGCAGCATTCTGAACTCTCTGCAACAGAAGACATAATAACAGAATCAGGGAGAGATGGTTTCTCTGCCAAACAAGCCACTCCAGCCAGGAAGCAGACTTCACAGAAACAACAGTAATTTCTTCATTGGAAGAAGTCCAGTAGTAGATGTGGATTTTGGACTATGGCATTTAATGGAGAGTGTCTTGAATGTGCAGAAGGGTGTGAACAGATTCCAAAATCAGAGGAAACTACCTACTCAAGGCACTGTTTAACAGGACACTTCTGCCGTTCTGTGGGAAGGTACTGGATGTACATGATACAGTTCTACAGTTAAACAACAGCAGGTAAAAGATGATTTCCAAACCTAATTTTTGTTTTTTTCTTTTTCCTGTTCTTGATGAAACCCGCTTTAAGACTGAGCTGCAATCATATTAAACACTAGACAGGCTGACGGATCATCTTGGAGTCCGGGCTCGCAGCCGGCACAGGTCGGTGTGGCCACCTAGTGGCATCTGACAGCGGTACTGTCACTAAGTCCGATTTTCAAGGCAGAGAAGACGCAAAACTCAACCAGTATTTTAGACGCCTTTTATTATTTAAGCTGTTCTTATCCGCAGAATCTGCTGTTAGCAGATAACTATCCACACAGTGCATTCATGTGAATCGATTACACATACACACTGTTACTTGGTTGGTACTAAACTGGGAGGCCAACCTCACCTGCTTCCTAAGGGGCTCAGAAAGCCTTTGAAGGGCTTCTCTTTTGCCAGCATGTATATGCAGAGCCCTGTAGCTTCAGCTGTATGTAGCAGCCATAGCTATTGCTTTTTGGCTGTGGTCTGAGTTACTCAATCTGTTAATGCTTGTGCTTGCTGGCGGCCTTGCGCGGATTTGGGAGACTCCTGGTACACACTGAGTTTACCTGTTCTTGTGAATTCAATAGGTCTAGTGATCTCTCAAGTTCTTGGGGGATTTCCACACGCTGTCTTTAAGCATGTACTATTTCTCTCTTGAGCCTGATAGTTGGTAACATTATCCTGTCCACATCCGCAGGTTGGTACCTATACAACTTGTCTGCACAAGCCCACATAAAAGGGGCTTTTATAACAACTTGGCTCTCAGGTAATTTCAGAGAATAGTAAGATTTATTATTAAAGTTACCCAAACCAAATATATCTGTGACAGAGAAATTAAGACCACTACAATTAGTCCCCTGCTTGGGAAAGGCTGTATTGCCACAGTACAAGATGTCAAAAATCTTACAGCTTTACCTGGATAATGTATGAAAATGGCCCTGGATCTGCGTCTTATCAACTCTTGACATATTTCAGCAGTAATGAGTAACAGTGAGCCTAAGTGTTTGCAATTTCTCTTTTTGCGTATGACAAGAAAACAACATTCTCATCATACAATATGTCAAGTGTCATCTTTCTGAGTTGGACAGAGGAGACATTAATTGCTGTGAAATCTTAGTGTGTTGAGACTACACATTCTGCCTTGCCGATTGTGTTTGGCACACTGTAAAACAAGGAATCATAATCCTGGGAAAACAAAGAGCTAATACTTCAATCTACAACTTCATCAGGACAACTAACCTCCTGCCTCCTGCCTCCCAACCACATTAAAAAAATCCAAACAAAAACAATTGGAGAAATTCTGCAGTTTTGCAGAATTATAAATACAGTAAATAAAAAAGTCACTACTTTTTTATATTTTATTATCACATTATAATACTGTTGTATGACTAAGTGATTTTTTCAGCCAATGGCCTGTGGGTCCACAGGAGTACACAGCATCGTCTAAGAGAAGCAACTATGAACATCTATGCAAAATGTCAAATGCAAATGTTAAGCACACAGGCAAAAAATATCCAAAGGGGATCTTTGAGGAAAGCAGCAGCTTGATTGTTTGTACAGCACATAATGTTCCTGTGAATTTCAAATAAAAAGCAAGCTGTGACAAACACTTGAGAGTGTTTTGCATAAACAGAAGCTACAAGCATTTGAAACTGGAGCAGGGAAGTCAAATATTAAAGATGGTTGGTGAGCTATTTTCTGTAAATGTTAAGAACAAATACAACATGGACTGGAATTTTCCCACCTTAGAGACTTTTTGCATAGCTAACGGTAAACTTCATTTTCTAGATAGCCCTGCTTGGAAAAGCTATTTGGAGTGCGCTTTCAGAACCAGTCATGTCACTCTTCTCAATTGTGCTATGAAAAATGTACTTCCCAAAGCTTTTAGAAATAGATCACGTGGAAGGGCTACTGCAGATGCTGTGGGCCTCACCTTGCTGCAAACTATGCAACAGCAGAGGAGGCAAGAGGGTGCTAAATAATTTGGAGCAGCTCTGTTACTGTTTTGCAGCTGTTTCACAGCATGAAAAGGGTGAGTTTAGAGCTTAAGTCTTCTGTGTTGGACCGTAATTTAGATATGGCATTGCAGAGTAATCAGGCAGTCATGGAAACAGTTCTGCTGTACAGCTACTCCTCACAAAATGGCACCTTATTGGAATCAATGGATGGATGGAAAAGAGGTCTCAGGGGTCCTTCTAAATGCAGGGTATGTGAGCTGCAGTAACCCATTTGCTCAGCTTAGTTGTTGTGTTACGCAAAAAGATCTTGATAACAGCTAATGAGCTTTTTACTGGAATGAAAAAACTTTTATGGCTCATCCTGTCTCCTGCACCAGGGTTACATCCATTTCTCTGGACAAAATGCTCATGGTATTGCCTTTGTAAGTCATCACCAGGTAAAATGGCTGATTCCGAGCTCTCAGTTTTTTAAGTCTGGCATCTCAGGGCTTGATTTGGAATCCTTCAGCTGCATGAGCAAAGTTACAGCTCAGCAACTGAGAATCTGAATGCCTTGTGCGGATGGTCAGAAATGTGTGCGCTGACAGTAACTAAACGGAGTGGCTTCATTAGCGCCACCTGCAATATGAAGCACACAAACACTGCTGAATTTAAAACGGCTTAAAGAAAAAAACATTACTTTTATTTGCATAGGCCGCTCGTGCTTGGGAATTCCACTGGTACCTCAGCCCTGCAGATGCTGAGACGACTTTCTAATACAGCCTGCAGTACTTAGGAAAACACACTTGCTATTTGCAACAGGGTTTGATAACAAGGAAAACAAACAGCAAGTCAGAAGTTCTCTGCCCCGCACCATTGTTTTACTGCCTGGCTCCTGCAGCACCTTATCCCTGTGTCAGCTGGTGTGTCAGTACCCCTGCTGCCTTCTGCAGCAGGTCTGGAGTCCATGAGCTATGCATGCCAGTGCAGGGCCACAAGCAGGAGGCCACTTGCACACGAGCGGAGGCTGGCAGCCCCCTGGGGATCACGAAAGCAACAAGCAGGACAAGGGCAGGACCTTGTTCAGCCCCGGTTCCTGCCCTGAAAGCCAGTGCTGTTTCCAAACACATCAGATGCCCGGGAGCCTTTGAGGCACCTCTGCCAACTCCCTTGGGCACATCCAAACCTATTCCTTATGTGTTTAGCTGCCCTGACCGCCGCCTTTTGTGTGAGCTGCGGGGACACTCAGCAGCAAGAGAAGCGCCGAAGCTTCGCGCAGCATCCCCCGGAGGATGGCCAGGAATCGGCGCCTGGAGCCTCCCCAGAGGCCCCACAAGAGCACGCTCCCTGGTTGCAGCGGGGATCGCTATCCTTATTCCGAGTAGCTGCTGAAGCGCTGTGCTTTGGCTCTCTGAAAACAGAAGCCCTCCCACTTCCCCCACCATTGACCCTCTCCCCGCCGCCGGCCGCCCGACGCCTTCCACCAGCGCGTATCGGAAACATCGCGAGAGCAGCGCAGGGCGGGGCGGAGCCGCGCGGTGTTTTGGGGCGGTGGGGCCGCTCTCGGCCCCTCCCCTGCCGTGCGCAACATGGACCCCGGCCCCGGCGCTGCCCGCGCGGATGGCGAGCTCCCCTCCACCTCCGCCGCGGCGGCCTCTGCGCAGGAGCCCGGCGCCGAGGAGGTACCGCTGCGGGGGAGGGCGGGCGGTGGAGCCTGCGGGGATGCGGATACAGCCTGGGGCCGCTGGCAGCGCGCCGGCCGCCCTGCGCAGCCCATGAGGGCCCGGGGCCGCGGCCCAGCTGCATGGCGGCCCTACGAGCCGGCCCCTGCCCGGACACCCCCGGTCCCGCCGCGCAGGCCAGGCGCTGGTCCGTCCTTCAGCATCGCCGTGGCGGCTGCCGCTATCGGGCGCCTGTGGAGCCCCTTCCCCGCCGTGCAGCCCGCGGAGGTCGGGCCGCAGCGGTCCGACCCAGCCCTCGCGCCTCGGGGCTTCAGGCTGTCCTCTGGCCAGCTGAAATACAGCAGTGCTGCTGAATGAACCCCTTTGGGGAGCGCGTATGGCTGCCAGCATCCTCCCTTTAGGTTTTTGGGCAAAAAGGCTAAGGCGCAAGGAGGTAAAAAGTGACGTATTTGGGTATCCTTGGAAACTGAACAAGATGTAACCTGAAGAATGAATCTTATAAAAACTTAGTGACGACCGTGTGGCATGTGTTATGTTATTGGAGAACACTGGAGAAATAATTACATTAGTGCAATCAGAATTTTAATTCCAATCGATAAAAGTCCTTTTTTTACCTGAAAAGAATGCTTAAGTCTTTATTCCATTATTTATGGGAGGCAAACTGATGAGATACAGAGCAGGATAATTCTGAACATCGCCTGATTGTTCAGGGGAAAGTGTTCAGGGGCTGTTTCTATATTGGATATAACTTACTCTGCCAAATTTTATGCACGTCAGCTGATAAAAAGTTGGTGCTGAATGTGTAGAGAATGCATGCTTGGAGAAATTACTTGAAAGCAGTGAGTGATTCTGAATATTATCAACATTGTGGTGCTGTGTCATATGTGCCTTAAGGGAAAGAAAACCAACAGGTTTTGCCGTTTGAGGTTTCTATTCAGACTGGAATTTCACTTCTTGTTGGACCACGGATCTGTTACGTACCTATACAGTTATATACACAGTCTGTGTAATAATGGCATGTAATACAACCTGTTGTGCTCTGGTTGCTTCTCACTGTTTTACTTCATTGTACATAGTCTTTTTTGTAGTACCAAGCCAGTGTCTTAATGGCTCTTCAGAATGTATTTCCCCTTTTATATGTGAGTTAAACACAAAAAGGGTCCTTCTAATTATTCCTAATGCATCTGTTTAAAGTTCTTAATGGCACAGGTTACAAGAGCAAAGTCAACAAAGCGGCAGCAGTTTGTATTCTCAGTCATTTATTTAGGTGCTTGCATTACCTATCCAATTTAGAACTAACTGTTGCACTTACTAGGTAGAAATCTCTCCGCCTGAAATTAGTAGCTCTGTTTAGGCTGGGTTGGGGAAGTATTTTTGATCCTTAAAATACTCAAGGCCTGTTATTTTTTGAAGTGCTGCATGGTCATCTTTTCTTGTATTTAAATGACACCAGTTTTCAGGGGACTGTCCTATCTAGGGTTTACTCTTTAATGGAAACCTTCCCTAGGTAGTGGCAGATTGTTACCACCTGCTCCCTGTGTTAAAAGCAAAAGTACCTTTTTTGCTGGTTAATTGTTTGCACTAAGGCTTCATCTGATCATCTTGTTTCCTGTCAGATTCGTCCTTTTAAGTGATGAGGATGCATTGTCTAAAGTTTCTAGGGTAAAACTTACAGACTTAATGAAATACTTTGTGTTTCTGTGTTGCATTAGGTGCATGAGCCAATTGGTAGTAAGGGAGAAGTGTTCTTACTCATACCAAAGTTTAGTAATTGACAAGGTCTAGATTTTTATAATTCAGAACGTTACGCAGAAGCAAGTTTGGATATGGTGTTTGTCCCTACTACCCAGAGCAGTATTTTAGTGAAACTGCAGCATACTCTTTTTCGCTTGAGGATGAGAAAGGATATTGGGATGCACGTGTCTTAAGTCTTGTCTCTTTTTTGACTGTTTCCCATTCCTCATTTCTGGTATTTTGGGGTCATCAGTGTTTGAGAGAAACACTGCAATGAAGAGTGGAGGGAAACAGTTTTATCTGGAAAAGATAAGGTGTAGGATGTGCTTCTTGTATTGCAGTAACTTCGCATGTCAGTTCATTTACTCCTTTAACTCGGAGTGTGTTATTCACGTATACTTATTTCTGAATGAGTTTTATTTGTATGCCACTGTGAGTTTTGTTTTTCTGGGGAAATAAGAGTACCGATTTCCCCAGAATAACAGAACTGGCACTAGAGCTGTCTGCCTTGGGGCATAAGTAATGTTGTATTACATTACTTGGAAAACTTGCGGTTAAAAGGGATTATCATAGTATTGAGTTGTTTGCTTTGTCCAGGAGAAACTTCATACTTAACTGAGGTAGACAGACAACTTTTTTCCAGTAGCACCTATCTGTGTAATTGATTTCTGACGGAAGTGAGGAAGACATCTGAAATGGCCTATTGTCAATTTTGTCTTCCTTTATGGAGGAGTATTTTGTTGCTTTAATAACAAGGCTTGAGCCTGATAATTTCACTGTCACTCTCTTTTACTGAAGTCTGTGTTATATAGTAATATAGTGGAGGTGCGAACATACGTGTATATATGACCTGCTCTTTGGCATGTTGGTGTAACAGTCCTCTCCTAACATTGCTTTCTGAGGTAAGCTGATTACCTATGTGGTTGAAGAAGCTGTAAGTGTAGAATATTTGTAATTGTGCCTGTTTGAACATAATCACTTGGCCCTGCAAAGATGAGCTCATACATTTGTAAAATCACTAACCTGCCAGACAACATCATTATATGTTTGGTATTGTTCACCTTTGCGGAGAGTTTTGCCTTTGGGCCAAAACTTGAAAGTGTAATCTCTGACTTCAGAAAATGTTCCTCCTGTTTGCATGATAGTGCTTAAATTTTACGAGTAAGTTGGTGTATATATTTATCAGCAACAGTGCTGAAATTTAAGCATAATGACAGACTTCTACATATTCAGTCCCACTTTGGTCACATTTTGCTACTGGACTCTGAATGGTTTAGATTAATATTTAATTTTAATGTATTTATAGTAGACTGGTACCTAAAGTGCTTGTCAGATTAAGACTGTGCTCTGTTAGATTTTATACAGACATGCTCTTTGGCAGTTTCTTTCAGGTTATTCAGTGCTTTTAAAAAACATTTTTATAATTTAATGCCTTTCAAAAAATACCGAATATTATTTTTATTTGCAGGAGGTGTGTTAAGAAAGGCATAATTGAAAGACTGAATCTGGGGGAAAAAATCCACCAAACATTTCTCCCACAAGTCTTAAATATATATGTATATTTTGCCAATATAATGATTTGTGGGTTTTGTGTGTTTGTTTTTAATACAACAATGTAGCAGTTGAAATGGTGGAAACCTGCTTTGAGCTTACCAGTTGAAGGCAGAAATGAATCTCATAAACCGCAAAAGTCAGCTGGTTTTGTTACTGTTTCTTAGGTTTCTTTCATTTATAGTAAATAAAGTAGTTTTTTGTTACCTGTTGAAGAGCGTACCATGTAGTGGTTGATGCATCCATTGATTTGGTTTATAATTTGTGCTCTTCCCAGGTGTGACTGAGTGTAGTTAAGCCTGTTCTTCCAAATGAACTCCTGACTATTCATCTAGAAGTGAAAACAAACAAACAAAACCCAGCTAAGATGTGAGTGCCAGAAATTTACAGTTAGAAATTTTGCATTTAGAAGTCACATTTTTTAAAAATACAATTTCAACATATTAAATTTTAATTACATATTTAAAGCAGGATCTCTGTGAAAGATTAAACTTTATCCTCTTTCAGTACTTTCAACTTGGATCCTACTTGTAGTGATAAGCATGAGGATGAGGCAAATCTTCAGCTCTTGTTTTATTTGGTCATATCTCTGCTTTCATTTTATCATGGGTATCAGGTTCTGCTTTGGGTGAAATAATATTAATCAATGCAGTCAACTTCATTTTGAAGTAATTATTTTTAAACAGTAGCATGTTTCTCTTGTGTGTGGGTTTGTTCAGGTTGATACCTTTTTGCTAAAAAATGCTTACAAAGTGTTTAAAATTTGAATTCCAGAAAAATGATCCCCCATTTCAGCTCAGACTTCCTCCAAAGGCAGCTAGACCCGACAAAGAAGTTGACCCAGAGTATGAGGAGAAGATGGTAAGTGTTTTTGCCACAAAACATTCTACAGCTTTTTGATGCGTGTTTGTTTGCTTGAACTAGATCAAGGAGTTGTTACGGACTGGATGTGTCAGAAAAGTAAAACAAGATTCATTTAAATGTCTAGTCCAGTGTGGTGGTTCTCATAGTGGCTAACAGTAGGTATTTAGAGAAAAATACGAGAACAGAAGAAGCAGGTAGTGATAGTTCTTTTAGACACTGTCCCATCCTTAGAAATATTTTTGTCTGCATGATTTCTGGACTTGGAGGCTGTGGTTTTTATACTCAGAGTTGTCACTGGGTATTTTTTTGTCGTGTCCTCATCTGTCCTCTTCCTCCACCCTTTCCCATGGATTTGTCTGCTGGCATTTTTTTCCCTTGTGTCGGTTTAATTATCCACACCCTCCTGGGAAAGGAGTTTCTATTCAATTCCATTTTATATTTAGAATATTCCCCTTTTGGTTTTGAATTTGTCTCTGCTAATTTTATTTGATGACCACTTGAATTCTGTCAAAGGCATCCTTACACTAATTGAGAGAAATACTGAAGCTGCCAGTTTCTCATCATATAAAACCATAAAGGTTTTAAATGTTTATATGCCCCTTAAGATATATGCTGTAAAAATACAAAAGGGGATCTGTCCATAACACAAATGAAGGGATCTTGTAGTGATGGAAAAGAGAGAGAACAGAGTAACTGATGTATAACAAAGAGGCTGAAACCAAGAGTCCATTACAAGACTTGTTCTTGAATGACACATATAATAAGTTCTTGGTTGAAACTGGTATCTGTATTTAACTGCATTTTTCTTAAAAGCTTTAACATTAAATGGATGTCTAATAGTTACAGTAGAGTCTGAAAGGATACCATGGAAGCCAAGGAAGAGTATCACTGTTAGAAAAATTGATGCCTACTGGCAAGAGAAGTCATGCAGGTAAATCTGCTTGTTGAGAATGAGTTGAGTAAGTAACTGAAGTTGGTGTCCTAAATTAGAATTTTAATTCAGATTTTCTAAGAGGCAAAAGGAATAGGTCTCAAAAAACTATCTTTCATCAGTTGTGAGCTCAGCCTTTACTATTTATCAAGGCATGCTGCTTACACCCAGCTAATGATCCTGCAGGCAGAAAAGTCTATTGTAGCATTCAGTATAGAACCTTACAGTTGTGGTTAGCTTGCAAAAAATATCATGTATTATTAGTTTAAAAATAACCCTTCTGATTGGTTATTTTTCTTATCCTGTATGAGTGTAAACATCTGTGTCCTTACTCCTCCTTTTAGTCTTTTTTTTCCCCTAGTTTTAGTTTCTATTTACAGTTTATTTGGTTTTCAAAATATTTGCACAAATCGTCCAATAACGAATGCAAGGGAAAAAAATAGTAATGTTTTTTTAGGTCTTTCTAAAGATGTTTGTTTGCTGGTAAGCAGTGCGCTGTTGCAAGTAATGCATTGCCCTCATGTGGCAAGATCATGCATTGCACGTCACGTTCATTTTGGTTGCCCTTCAGTTTGTTACTGCTGTTAGAGCACTTTCACTTGCATGTAAGTTGCCTGCAGAAAAGCTTCCTGTTGTTTGTATATTTCTTGGAAGGGTTATGGTACAGAACTACAAGTTAACTTTTGTAGTTTATAGCAAGGGATAAATCACATGAAAATGGCATAGAGATACTGACAGTTGCATTCTGTCAGATAGCATTTGTGTTTTAGCATATTTTTCTCAAAAATTATGTAACATGTTGTTCTTTATATGTAGAGGAGAACATGTGTTTCACTGTGTTTCTATAGAGAAGTGCATATGCCTCATTGATAGGGCATAACTGAAATGATTGAAATTTGAGATCTGGTAGCAAAATTCACAGACTTCTATGCAAGCAGTATTGAGCTGGTGCATCTGTTGCTGTAGTCATACCTCTAAAGGCAGAGCTACCACACTGATGTGTTTATCAAATCCTGATAGCCTTGAGCTATCAGAGTATCCTATTGGGGATACGGAAATTTTGCCACTGACTTGAGTAAGGTTAGGGTTTCATTCCTCAGAGTAAGTCAGAACCTTATTTTTTTGTTTATCTTTTGTAGACAGTCCTTTAAAATATCCTTTCACGGTTGCTGGTGTGACATGCATGCTTAGGCAATATATACAAGTAAACTGCTTTTGAGTCGTTTTACTAGTCTTTGAGTTTTGAATGCAAGTGAGTTGGTGGGATGAGGTGATCAAGTCTTTCAGATTGCTGTCATATTCATGAAGGATTCGTTGAACTAGCACGTTTAACAGTTGGGTGTTCTAAAGCAATTTATGCTTAGCTGTAAGCTGAAGCAGCTTGACAACTGTTTATAGAATCATAGAATGGTTTGGATTGGAAGGGATCTTAAAGATCATCTAGTTCTAACCCCCTGCCATGATGCTTGTAGCCGTCTGAGTTGGTTTAACGGTAGGCAGGTGGTCTTGTCAGTCTTTCCTCGTAAGTTGTTCTCATGAGTGTCTGAAGTCTGTTTCTTAATAAAAATACATTTTAATGAAAAGTTATTTATTTTTCTTTTTTTAATTCTCTCCCCACTTTGGAAACTAGAAAGCAGATCGAGCAAAAAGGTTTGAATTCCTCCTGAAGCAGACAGAACTTTTTGCACATTTTATTCAGCCTGCAGCACAAAAATCACCAACATCTCCATTGAAAGTCAAGCTGGGACGGCCACGGATGAAGAAGGATGAAAAACAGAGTTTGATTTCTGCTGGGGAGTATGTTTTACTTATAACTTACACTTTCAAACAAATTATGCATTATAGCACATCTGTTTAGTTAATAGAGATTGTGCTTTAATTTAGTCCAGAACTTTTCCTATTAATGATGTCTCATAATTTCTTTAAAAGCTGCTTGGTGTATGCATGCTGATCTATTAACATTAGTATTGCACTGCATCAGAAATCCATTTTTAAAATAAATTCCCTGATTCTTAGTACTTAAAATGCTTTGGTCCATAATGTGCAGTGATTTTGGAGCACACAGATTGAATTTCTTCTGCATGATGCTGAACTACAAGATGTACTCCAGAAATACACCTGGTGTTCCAGGTGCTAGCAGACATATCAGTTGGACCCGAGTGGAGTTAGACAAAGTCAAACATGACAATGCACATGTAGTGCTGATACTGGATCCTCAGCACCAGTTGTCTTGATCCACCATGTCTCTTTTAATAATGCAGGCATAGCCTGCATGTAGTGTTTCTGAGGGGTCTTGTAGTAGCAAGCAATTAGTTTTTGGAACATTTACAAAATGGTATTTTCTATTTTGTATTTTTTATTTTTTTTAATTGAATATGTGATTCTTCTGAATTATACAGTTACCAAGTAATTGATTCTGAGGCCACCATGGATATGTGTCTTGTATTTCTGTGTTGCTCATTAAAAAGTACCTTGGAGAACTCAACGAGACTTGTTGTCAGAGAATAGGTATGGCTCTGGAGGAGGGGGCTTCATATGAGTCTTATTGAGGCTGGAATGAACCATAAGGAGCACCTTATTTACAGGATATGATTTTGGTCAGGGTACTAGAACATGCACATTGTAGATCAGTGATTGTTTCTGTTATAATTTTTCTCTCTTGCTTTTATAGTCGGTGTTTTGCAATTATTTCCTGTAAACATGAATCTTGGATTCCTCCTTTAGTTACCGTCACAGGCGCACGGAACAAGAAGAAGATGAAGAACTGTTGTCAGAGAGTAGAAAAACATCTAATGTGTGTATTCGATTTGAGGAGTCTCCTTCATGTAAGTGTTGTATTGACAGCTTTCTGATTGCTTTGATGCAATTAAAATCTGAGCAGATTGTAATTAAAACTTCTACTTAGTATTTCTCTACTTAGAGGAATCTTGCATTTACAGATGTGAAAGGAGGAACACTAAGAGACTATCAGGTTAGAGGTTTGAACTGGATGATCTCATTGTATGAAAATGGTGTTAATGGCATTCTGGCAGATGAAATGGTAAGCAGGAATCTTCTGGAATTTTTGTAGTAATAGCTGAGCCAAATTCAGCATTAAAATACCTATAGTATTCAAACTACATAGAGTAGCATCATTCTACAACAGATTTTTCACAACCGGAATTGTAATGCAGTGAAAGAAATTGTCTTGCAAACATTTGCTGTGTAGTATGCTTTCAACAACTTAAGTGGCAGAATTACATAGTAAGAAAATTGTTTGAAACTATCTCTGTGGTATTTTAGCACGTTTCTTTCCCCACCTCCTTCTTTGTCAATGCAGGGCCTTGGTAAGACTCTGCAAACAATAGCGTTATTAGGCTATCTGAAGCATTACCGAAACATTCCTGGGCCACACATGGTCCTGGTTCCAAAATCAACTTTGCACAATTGGATGAATGAATTCAAACGCTGGGTTCCATCGTTACGTGCTGTTTGCCTTATTGGAGATAAAGATGCCAGAGTAAGTGCTCTACATTCCAAAGGTATTATTTGTCAAAAAATAGCATTTGGCTACCTGGAATTCTGCCTGAGCTACTTAATTGCAGTATTTCTTAGTCATCTTTAACTATATTAGCATTGAAAATACAAAATGTTATGCTTGTAGCTGAGGAGAAAATGGGGGGGAGGGAGCAAGTGACTGCATAGTTTTGAGTTACCATCTGGGCTTAAACCATGACAGTAGGGAAAATAATAGACTGGGATCAAAGGAAGCTGTCTGACCTCTTTTTCTGTTGTCTTCCTCTTTGATATTTGCATCTATTTTTTTTCTTTTCCATATTTGCATTGTGGCAGTGTTCATTAATTTTGTAAATCAATGCATAGTATTGTGCAGCTTTATTGGGTAATTCTTCAAGGCTGCAGACTTGAACAGTTCTGTCTGTCCTAATTGCTGCGGTGGTCTGTGTACCTTACCCAAGTAAGTTCTTAGAGACCTGCATGTGTGGCTTTTCCATAAGGTGATAATTCTTTCATGTAAAAGGATTTATATGCTTAGGTATGTATCCCTTACAAAATAGAGATGGGACAGAGAAGGGAGGTCTTTTATAAAGAGTGGAGATGGGAGTAGGCTTGCATGAGTTGTTTTGATTTTTTGTGGATCATCTCTTTGGACTAGCAAGTTTAGTGGGTTTTCCCTCTATTGGTAACATGTACTGTATTTAAATTACAGAAAAATTATGCTGAAGAGTAAATACGTGTTTTGTAACCCCAGCTGATGCTCTGTTTGTGCCTTAAAGTACAAAGAATTGAAGGCTTTTGTTGCAGTAACTTTCAGTTACTGAAAGGATGTTTCAGAGTCATCTTCTGTGTGCTAGCTTAGTGAATTAGTAGCGCTGGTAGAAATCAGATTCATTGAATTCCATATAAGTTGATCATATTTATAAATGTTTATTAATTCAATTGTTCTGCTTTAGGCTGCATTTATCCGTGATGTTATGATGCCTGGTGAATGGGATGTTTGTGTTACATCATATGAAATGGTGATTAAGGAGAAATCGGTCTTCAAAAAATTTAACTGGAGGTACCTGGTAATTGATGAAGCCCATAGAATAAAGAATGAGAAGTCAAAAGTAAGTTCAAAATATTTGATACATTGAAGATAGCTTGACACCGAAGTTTCCACCTCATTTCAGCAGATTTTGTTAGGTGTGGGGTTTTCTCAAATATAAGTAGCAAACTGTTGGGTGGTAAACGTGCATTTTGTAGGTAACTCACTGTCTTTAAATTCAGCTGATATTGTTTTGAGTCTCAGAAACTGACAAAATTAGTTGTGCTTAAATGTACATGATGATGATAACTGTTTGTTGTATTTCTAGCTGTCGGAGATCGTACGCGAGTTCAAGACGACAAATCGATTGCTGCTTACAGGAACTCCTTTACAGAATAACCTCCATGAACTGTGGGCATTGCTCAATTTTCTTTTACCTGATGTCTTCAATTCTGCAGATGTAAGTTGAAGTTTGGAATTACTGTTTTGTTCTTGTTACTTTGATTCCCAGACTGCTATCTGCAGAAGAGAAGAAAGACCAGCCTTGTAAGAGATGTGATGTGAAAGACCTGAATTCAGTAGAAGCTCTGTGGCTTACCTAACTGTAGACTACTTTTTTGCTCTACTTAGTTGAAACAGTGCATTCTGTTAGTGCTGATGTTTCACATGAGTAATAGCAAATGTAATGCTTTGCTGAATTCTTGAACTATTTAAAGTGGAAAAAAATTTGTGAAGGCAATGCCGAATGAAGAATATGGAACATCCAAATATGCATAAGCCTTTTTTTCATTTAGAATTCAAGTAATCTTTCTCTCTTACCATTAATGTTTCCTTCTACTGCTTGCTTCTCTTGGTTTTTGCTCTCTCTATCTCCTTTATTTAAGGATTCTGGTTTCTTTTTTTTTTTTACCTTCTTGCCACGTCATTACGTAAGTACTAATGAGAACAACTTGGACACTGCAGTGATGAGCGTGGAAAGCCATTGTAAATTAAGCAGGGTAATAGTACTTTTGTCTGTGGAGTTACTCAGCTGCCTTGAAAGTTGCAGCATGATGGGGAGCTGGCACAGAATTGCAAACTGATTTTTCTTTCAGTTGTATAAGTCATTTGTCTTAAGATTGACACCACTCAGCTGGAGTGAGAGAGAGCTGATACGTGTCTGTTAAAACTACAGATGATAAACTGTTCATACCAATTGTGCTGTTTCTCACTACAGGATTTTGACTCGTGGTTCGACACTAAAAATTGTCTTGGTGATCAGAAACTTGTCGAAAGACTTCATGCTGTAAGTAATTAAAGCTGTAATCATGTCCTCATTAGCATACTCAGTGTAAAAAAAAAAAACCAACCAGCAGATTATTTCTCCCTTCATCTCTAAGTTGAGAAGATGAATGTGAAGGTATTTAGTTACAGAAATGCCTGGCAGAATTTTCATGAATTAAATGTTGGAATTCAGTATTACAGATGCTTTTTGTGACTTTATGTATGTTACAAAATGTATATTTTGTAACATCTGTTTGAAGCAGACAAAATTTATACTTAAAATGTGAAAATGAAGAATTTTGACATCTTTTTAAAACTTTTTATTACTAAGAGTAGTATGCTGATACGCATGTCATACTAGCCTGAAAAAAGGCATGCCTTTACCTTCATTTTACTGTGCATGAGATAAAAGATGTTTTTCCTCATACAGTAACAAAACAGATAAGGTGGAAATACAGCATACATGGCTTATCTTTGAAAAGTGAATTTTGTATATGCTGCTGATGAAAATGAAGTGGCTAATGTTAAAATAGTTTTTGTAAACTCATGGGTTTTGACCTTAGCCTATTAGTGGATAACTTTAGTTTGCAGACTTCAGCGGAATTTTCCTGAAGGAGTCACCATAATGATAGTTGCTGATTAGTTCTGAATAAATATCACATAACAGAATCTGTCGATTTTGTATTTGAGACAATCACTTTTGTAAATTTACCTGTGGAAAATCTCTTAATTTATGTAGGTTTTGAAACCATTTTTATTACGTCGCATAAAAGCTGAAGTAGAAAAGAGTTTGCCTCCAAAGAAGGAAGTAAAAATTTATCTTGGGCTCAGCAAAATGCAGAGGGAATGGTAAGTTATTTCCATCTTGCAAAGTAAGATTGTTTTCTGTGAAAGAACACTACAGCTCTTGACACTGACTTCTTTTTATTTTTTTCTCCTTTTAGTTGCATGTTAAGACAGTCAGATGGAGAACTCTATTTATAGGTGTCTTTGGGGCTTCTTTTTAAAGATGCACGAGTTACGAAGCGCTCAGGAAGGGTAATGAAAAGGGTTGGGAGGAAGAAAGCAGAAACTTCTTTTCATTCCTTAATTTAATTTGAAAGAACATGTGCCTACTAAGTTTTCCTCTGTTGTTCCAAGTATGTATGCACCAGTAAAAGTCTGAGTTGAAATTAAAATAAAATCTTGAGGAGCTACCCAACCCAGAAGAGATGTGAGAGAAGGAGCCAGGTCAATTTAGCACCTTCAGTCAAATGATATATTTAATCTACTTCGTAGTCCTAAAATGGAAGTGTAAGATAACATAGTAAATGACAGGCCATTGTCATTCGCAGACAAATTATCTTTCATGCATATGGATTTATAAATCATTATTGGTCAGACATTTTCACCAAGTTTCATAATAACATAGCTCATTATTATAAGTGAACTCCCACATCCAGAAATAAGTGAGTTATTGCAGGGTTTTATTACTGTTTTAAATACCAAATACAAACTGAGAGTTATTCAAAATTGCCTGTAAAACTTCAGGTACACAAGGATCCTGATGAAAGATATTGATATCCTGAATTCAGCTGGAAAAATGGATAAGATGCGTCTGCTGAATATTCTGATGCAGCTGCGGAAATGCTGTAACCATCCTTACCTATTTGATGGTGCTGAGCCGGGCCCTCCTTACACCACTGACACACATCTCATCACTAACAGTGGTAAAATGTTAGTTCTGGATAAACTGCTAGCAAAACTCCGAGAGCAAGGTGAGTACTATTTATAAACAGCAGTGGTCTGAATGCTCGTTGTGAGTAAAACTACCTTTTAAACATGGACTCATTCTTGTTTGACCTTCATGGAATACATTCATTAGTGTCAGTGAGTTTCGAGGTGAAAATCATTTTTCTGTAGAATTTAACGCGTGGAGGGAAGGAAGTCTTACAGGACTGATGAGGAAGACTGAAAACATGGAGAAGCAGTAGGAGAGGAAGAGCACAGCCTCGCTTCTGCTATCTTCAAGAAAATTTCTGATGAGGGGATTAGTTTGTGCCCATCAGTTGTCAGTTAGTTATCGTACCGTGGTTTTAAGTGTTACTGTTTCTTCAGCTGTGTTTTTGTTCTGTATTAGTTATAAATAACCTGTCTTGAGGAGAAGTTAAATCAATACCATAAAAGTAACTCTACGGAAGAAAGACTGATTTGATTAATTTACACATAGTACAGAATATTTCACATAAATTCTTGCTTGTGCTCTATGGTAGGCTCTGTGTTAAGATCAATGTGAAAACGTAAAACCAATAATAAAATCTTCTGTGGTGTTCTGTCAGGTTCCAGAGTTCTACTTTTTAGTCAGATGACTCGCTTACTGGATATTTTGGAAGACTACTGCATGTGGCGTGGTTATGAGTACTGCCGGCTGGATGGACAGACGCCACATGAAGAAAGAGAGGTGAGAAAGTTGTATATAAACAAGAAATGTCTTTGTTTTATGCGTTAGGTTATTAAAGAAGTTATCATTTGCATATATGTAAGTAGTTGCATCATTGTTCAAAGCGAAACAAAAATGCTACAGTTTTGAAAGGCTGCTATGGGTATGTTTTTATTAACCAAAGTCCACAGTAAATTAGGCTGCATTCATTTCTCAGCTAAATGAAAAATGAAACTTTGTGGACTTGGAATGGATGTTTTCCACCTGTGCGAACTTACAGTTTCTAACTTCTATAGAAAACTGGTTTTGGTATAAAAATTCTAGAAACCAAGAAATTTCATTGACAAGTCACCAGCATATTGGAAGCTTGTTTGAAAACTCTGATGCTTTAATGATATTTATTTATTTGTTTATTTATTTTAGGAAGCAATAGACACATTTAATGCTCCCAACAGCAGTAAATTCATTTTCATGCTGAGTACCAGAGCTGGAGGTCTTGGAATTAATTTGGCAACTGCTGATGTAGTTATTCTCTATGATTCAGATTGGAATCCTCAAGTAGATCTGCAAGCCATGGTGAGTTAACTCCATAACATGCATTTATTTAACGTTGTTGTTGTCCTATCTTGTGTGTTTGCAGAACTTGGATTTTTTGTTGTTCATTTTGTATTAACTACCAAGAAGCTAAGGAATTGAATAAACAGAGCATGGACAGAATTGTGGAAGAAATTGTAGATTTTTCTTTGTAAATGTGTTTTTATTTTATAATTTAATAAGATTACTGTGTCAAAATGCTGTATCAATATTATTTAGCCATAGAATTACTCTTAATTTTGCATTTCCAGCAGACAACAGTAAACAAAAACCAGAGGGCTGTTAATAACCACAAAGAATTAAAAGCATGCAGCTTGTTATCCACGCTTTTAGAAAAGCTGATGCTTTTGCAACCCACCTTGTTTCTGCATGAGGGTAAAATCATTTGGTGGTGATACTGGGGGGGAAAAAAACCCCACCTTATCTTTGGGTTACACATACTGAAATCTTTTTCAGAGTGCTGAATAACAAAAAATCCAGTCTATAATTTTTCATGTGGGATAATATCACAGGATCATTCTTGCATGATTGGGGGTTGGGCTACTTGTTTTGTTATTGTGGGGTTTTTTTGGTTGCTTTAATGCACTGAAAGACATCAAGTATTTACTGTGAATAACTTATCCTTTTGATATGAGTGTTGACTACCAATAATAGAGTGACTTCCTGGAGAGTGATGAGTGTGATTTGTGAGCTTTAGTAGAATTTTAAGGAAGAAATGAATATAATGCAGGATGGTAAAAAATTTAATGACATGAGTCATAAAGGACAGTCAGAAAATCCTGGTACCAACAAGCTTGAAGGCCAGTTTAACTTCTTTTATCTAAGAGGACAAAATAATATTAGTGTTTTCCAGAGAGAATAAACCCAAGTTTTGTTACAAATAAATATAGTATGTTCATTGTAGGACTTCATTTGCTGTGTATTATATGTGAGCTGTGTGAACTGTGTATTGATGCTTTACTGTAGTTAGTTTGGGGCAGCTACAGTAGTGAAGCTGTGGCTGTGTGGACTTTGCCCATGGAATTAATATGCTCAAGCTAGAGATGTAAAAGTTTCAGTACTTATGTCAAGTGGGGGAAGGAGTTTGAAAGCAGGGCAGATGTTTGTGTATATATCCTGCTGTATTTCCACTTCCCAGCTGCAGTCTAGACAGACATTCAATCATAGAATCATAGAATAGTTAAAGTTGGAAAGGACCTTAAGATCATCTAGTTCCAACCCCCCTGCCATAGGCAGGGACACCTCACACTAAGCCATGTCACCCAAGGCTCTGTCCAGCCTGGCCTTGAGCACCACCAGGGATGGAGCATTCACAACTTCCCTGGGCAAC